>JAJLYB010000005.1:52705-160349 GCA_030674245.1 Jamesozyma piceae | reverse complement strand
AAGAAGCTCAATAATTGTCACAGCCAACTCATACTATCTGAGCACATGTGTCACTTTATACCTACATGTTGTCAAGCCCCACATTAACATGACGAGTCGCTTTGAACGTGAAAAAAATATCTTAAAATTTTTCAAAACGCGATGAATAAAGATCATCGACAAATAATCATAACAGACAAACCTCCATACTGTTTTCAGAGAGAAAAGGTATATTAATGAATAAATATATCATTAGAAACGCTCTTTCTGCAGTTCTTACTAAGCAAAATAAGGCCATACTCCGAACGTCTCTAACTAGATTTTCCTTTTCAACTATGTCACAGGAACTACTGACATCTGAAACTGTTACCATTAAGAGGGCATCGACATTTGTCCCTAAAACTCCTAAAGCTAAGAAACCAAAGATCAAGAAATACAAGGCTAAGAAGGTTGAGGCAACTTCGCCACTTGGAATTTTACAATTGGAAATTGATGAGTTGCTAAAAGATAATGACCTAACTCGTGATAATGTTCAAAGTGATGTTACAGCAATCTTAAACGATTATTCCAAAGATGAGAATTCGATTACTCAAAAATACCATCGTGAGGTTAATGATGTTGAAGTTCTAAAATTAACATCAAATGGTGACGGGCTAGCAATTATCCAAAACCCAATAGAAACTGAGAAAAAACAGGTTGTGATTGTTCCATTTGGTTTGCCTGGGGATGTAGTTCATATTAAAGTATTCAAGACACATCCATTTTACGTTGAGAGTGATTTATTAGATGTTAATAAAAAATCACCAATGAGAAGAGACGATCTGATTAAAGATAGGTATTTTGGTAAGGCATCAAGCAGTCAATTTGATTTCTTACCTTATGAGGAACAATTGGAAATAAAAAAAGGTACTATCGATAACGCCTATAAATATTTTGCACCTCGTTTAGTAAAGGAAAAATTGTTACCTGTTACTGGTAGCACTATTGCTTCTCCTTTGCAGTATTTTTATAGAACCAAAATTACTCCTCATTTCGATATGCCTAGAAAGCTCAAAGTTCTTGAAGAAAGACCGCCATTAGGATTTGGCCAAAAAGGAAGACCAAAATGGAGAAAGGAAACATTAGAAGAGGGTGGAAGTGGACCAATCTTAGATATTGAGGAATGTTCACTTGCTACCGAAATTTTAAATATAGGCTTAGTAAACGAAAGAAGACGGTTCGAGCAAGAATTTAAAAAATATAAAAAGGGAGCAACAATTCTATTAAGAGAAAATACTATAGTACTAGATCCTTCCAAAGATGTTAAGGAGCAATTAGGAGAGGGTTCAAGAAATAAAAATGATGAGGTTAGCTATATAGAAGTTGATGATAAAGTCAATGGTGTCAAACTAGCAAAAACCTGTGTGACTAATTCAAGACAAATTGTAACTGAGTATATCGACGGTTATACATTCAATTTTAGTGCAGGTGAATTTTTCCAAAATAATAACTCAATCCTACCTATTGTTACTAAATATGTCAGAGAAAACCTACGTATCCCAAATTCCAAAGAAGATGGGCCTCATTATTTAGTTGATGCATATTGTGGGTCAGGATTGTTTAGTATATGCAGTTCCAAAGGTGTTGATAAGGTTGTTGGTGTTGAAATTTCAGCAGATAGTGTGTCCTTTGCAGAAAAGAACGCCAAGGCAAATGGAATTGAAAATTGTAAGTTCATTGTTGGTAAAGCTGAAAAGCTTTTTGAGTCTATAGATACGCCAAATGATAGAACTTCAGTTATTTTGGATCCGCCAAGAAAAGGATGTGATGAGATTTTTATGAAACAATTAGCTGAGTATTATCCAGCTAGGATTGTTTATATATCATGTAATGTTCATTCTCAAGCCAGAGATATTGAATACTTCTTGAAGGAAACAGAAAAGGGGAGCCATTATAAAATAGAGAGTTTGAGAGGCTTTGATTTCTTCCCACAAACGCACCATGTTGAAAGTGTTTGTGTATTATCTAGAGTATAATTATGCATGTTTTGAGTAGATAATTTGTATTTTAACTTAATCAGATTCAACATTATATTTAAGCGGGTGTGACTCAGGTATATTTTTGTAAATGCACATTTGAAAGAATTTTTAATAAGTCAGTAGCAATAACCTTTGGAGCTCGTCTAATGTTGTAAATTATTGATATTGTAGCATGTGCTTTAACCAGCTAGTTACTGTTCCTTCCAGTTTCTTAGAAAATGTTTAAAGTATTTCCTGTATGACACCCGTACATGCTTAAAGTACTTAAACACCTAGACATTCTTCAAATGCAGCTCTATTTTTTTAAAAAACTAGATTTACAATTTGGTTTACACAAAGAATTAATAGTGCGTGAAACACATAACATTGCCGTCAATCATGATATTCTCAGATAAGATGAAATATTCTGACGATCGAGTTTATCTAAAAAAAACAGTTATTGAAATTTGTTGATATTTGGTAATAAAAATCCTTACAACCAAAGAGAGCATATTACACAAAGCATATAAATATACCATAATGGAAAACGATAAAGGCCAATTAGTATGTTAAAATAGAAAAAATATAATTAATGTGAGGAATATGCACGACTAGTGAAGTTATAACATTAAACGATTTAGACATCTGAATAACCATATCATGGAACCATAGTTGATGACTAACCCGAGTCTATTGTGTCAAAATATTAGATTTTTAATGAGAGTTTATGAATTTCGTACCAAATTTAGGATATGTCTGTGTCGTCAGATATATAAATTCCGTCAATGAAAATGATCAACTATATCGTGCTAAACATATTTTCATATGGTTTTGACTATTAAAATATTGAATGTGCTAATATAGAAACTATAATATTAAGAAAGGCTAAATTCATGCAAATCATTATATTGTTTTTATCTTTAATAGATCCCTATTAAATATATATTACTGTTTATTGTCATATTCTCTCCAACTGCATCCTCCTTTTCTTTCATGTATTGTGATTTTAAATACTAACATAGCAATTGTTATTTCAAAAAATAACCAAGATAATATAGGTTGAATTATACGTCCCAAGAAAATGTTCTGCTACCAACAGAATCATCAAGGCTGATGACCACGCTTCTGTTCAAATCAACATTGCTAAGGTTGACGAAGAAGGTCGTGCTATCCCAGGTGAATACATTACTTATGCCTTATCTGGTTACGTTAGAGCTAGAGGTGAATCTGATGATTCTTTAAACAGATTAGCTCAACAAGATGGTTTATTAAAGAACGTCTGGTCTTACTCTCGTTAAACTTAAGCTGAAAAATTATATACTGATATTTTTCTTCGAAGTTTTATACGTACCATGCATGTACTTTTATAGGTTATAATAATAATAATAGTAAATATGATAGCATTATTGTGTTTAATACCACAATCAAGAGATATATAGCAAGCCACTTGTAGTGTGACAGTATTTCTATCTAAATAATATTGAGTCGTTGTCACCATTAAAAGCAACTAATGGTGAGGGCTTAATAGCAACTTTCCTGCAAGTTACCGAGAATGGATATTCCTCCGGGCTTTATCAAAGTTAATCGCATAATTAACGAAAAGTTGATAAATTCCAGCGACAGCTTATCTATTATGAATACTTCGATATTGCAACAACCTGTCTCAAAACATATTGAACTCTCGTAAAAGCTTAAAGCATATTTGAAATAATAAAGCAGGTAATGTTGCTTCTTTTGTTTTTGAGTGCACTCGTTGGATACATACAGTATCCGAGCCAGTCTATTCTATTCCATTCTGTCTCTGCTGTTTTATGTACTCCACGTTTCCACTTGCGCAGCAACCACTACTCCGCGCGCGTTGCAACTTCCGCTTAAACAGTCAACTGACAGTGTTTTTGTTTTTGTTTGTTTTTGTTTACATTCTATTTACCCATGCTTTATATTGTGCTCAGCTGGTGAATAATAGAGTCAAGTATGACCGCAAGTAGAAATAGGTGTGGATTCAGGCAGAAGAACAAGTGGGGGAAGGCTTTACGACTTGATAATTGCTTCGATTGGCAGACACAAAGATAAACAACTGGTATATTGTTCATGAGTGAGCTACCTAACCAATTGATACTAATGTATATAAAGATAGTTTCATCAGTGTGAAATATCTTCAGATCAGATATGATACTTAATTAACTTTTTTTTTCTTGAATTTTTAATTGCCAAGGTCTTGTTATCTTGTTTGTCTATAGCTAGAAATAAACACAAACAATACAATTACTATAATGAATAAAAGGTTAGCAGTTACATCGTTGCTATATTCAGCCGATTATCTACCTGGTGTGTTCACGCTTGGTTACCAATTAAATAAACTACTCAAAGAAGCAAATCTTGATGCTGATATCAAGACATGTCTATTAGTTACAGAGTCATTGTTCAACGATACTTTGACAGACTTGGCTAGGCAAGTGTTATGTGTCTTGTATTCGGAAGTTGTTCAAATTAAACCATTAGGAGCCAATGAACAGATTCTCAAAAATAATTATGGTAATTTAGATTTACTTAAGAGACCAGAACTAGCCTTTACTTTGGTTAAAGCTAGATTATGGGAACAGACTCAATATGATCAAATACTGTACGTTGATGCGGATACGTTACCATTGAATACAAGCTTTTTTAACGTATTCGATATTATGGGTAATCAAACAGAATTACAAATTGGTGCCTCCGCTGATATTGGTTGGCCTGATATGTTCAACAGTGGTGTTATGACAATTGTTCCAAATTCTGGTATTGCAGCACAATTGCAAGATTTTATTGTCAATGAGGTATCTATAGATGGTGCAGACCAAGGTATCTTGAATCAATTTTTTAACCAAAATTGTCAGAAAGAAGAAATAGTTCATAGAGGTAGTTTTGACAAAGAATGGTGTGTTTTACCTTTCCTCTATAACGTCACTACTCCAAATAATGGTTACCAATGCCCTCCAGCTATGAAGTATTTTTCAGATAGAATTAAATTAGTACATTTTATTGGTAAGCATAAACCATGGACCGGTTGGTCTCGCAAGCATTTGGCAAAGAACACCTATGTGATAGATTGGATGAATGCATATGCAGCATTTCAAGACGAATATAGATTGTTTGAAAGATTTGGTAATTTGGATATGAATCACAATGAGCATATAGAATATGACAGTGACACTGACCACCAGGAAGAAGAGAAGGATGATCCACAACCAAGTAGTGATTTAACTGACTATGTGAAATCTGAATGCATTGATGAATTACAAAACCAAGATCATGAACAAGAAGATGAAGAGGAGGAGGATGAAGATCAGGGTCAATATGCACCAGAATATGACAATGAGCCAGCATATGTTCCTCCATTGGACTTCAAAGAATGGCTAACAACATTTATAAATAGAGATGATGAAGAAGCACAGCAGCAGCACCAATACGATACCCATCCTGAATCAGCACAAGAGCCATATAATAATTATGAGCAGGGATGCGAGCATGAAAACGGTAGTAATCATGAAGATAATCATCATCAGGAATTTGACGATTCAAGCTCGGGACAAGTTGATGGCATTGAAGAGACTGTCTGTGAAAATAAGGAGCAACAATATACTGAACCAGAGCCGGAACCTGTTCAAGAACCACAGTATTACTCGAGTTTTGCATTCGAATGGGAAAAGACAGACTATAAGAAAGAAGTTCAAAGAATTTTCCCAGGTGATATCTTTGAATATGAGGTTGAAGAAGAGGAGACATTTGATGATTCGGAAGATGAAGATGAAGATGGCGAGATATCTGACGATTCAGAGGATGAAATTGGTGAAACATCTGATGATGCAGACATAAGTTCGTGTGGTGAAGAAGAAGAGGAAGCAAACGTCTCTGACGTTGACACTGATGAAATTTAACAATTTTTAAAACAAAATTAATCAATCAATGCACAATCTTTCAATATATATATATATGTGCATAAGTTGGTTGAAACTATTGACTAAAAGACCAAACACCTTCAAAAGTTTATAAACAGTACATTATTCACAAGAAGCATAATGGATATGGAAGCAATTACTATTTTAGCCTTCCAAGCGAAAATCTACCATAAACAATCAAAAAAAGGAAATCTTAAGAAATACAAAATGAAAAGATGACGCTATGTAAATTATTCATATTTAAATTACTTTGTATTATAAAAGTATTTCATTTTATTACCTCCTCCATAGCAACTACTACATATTCACCTGTTAGGATCGTTACAACGAATTAAACGCATTTCCTACGATTAAATTACCCGGATATGCAGTTGCAAAAAAAAATTTTCTTTTTTTTTTTTTTTTGGTGAAATTTTTTTTCACACTCAATCAGTGATGCGACAAACGTTGAAATAAACACTCCTTCATCATTTTTAAAGAACATTTTGAATCTTTCTTCTTTTTTACCACACTCTCTATGCTATTTTGCTTAAAATACAAAATACAAAATACAAGTAAAGGTCAAATATCATAAAAATACACAAGATGTCTGAAGGTATTACTGAAGTTGAAGAATCCCAAATTCAAACTAACTATGACAAGGTTGTCTACAAGTTCGATGACATGGACTTGAATGGTGACTTATTAAGAGGTGTTTACGGTTACGGTTTCGAAGACCCATCTGCTATTCAACAACGTGCTATCATGCCAATTATTGAAGGTCACGATGTCTTAGCTCAAGCTCAATCTGGTACTGGTAAGACTGGTACTTTCTCTATTGCTGCTTTACAAAGAATTGACGCCTCCATTAAGTCTCCTCAAGCTTTAATGTTAGCTCCAACCAGAGAATTAGCTTTACAAATTCAAAAGGTTGTTATGGCTTTATCTTTCCACATGGACATTAAGGTCCATGCTTGTATTGGTGGTACTTCCTTCGTTGAAGATGCTGAAGGTTTAAAGGACGCTCAAATCGTTGTTGGTACACCAGGTAGAGTTTTTGACAACATTCAAAGACGTAGATTCAAGACTGACAACATCAAGATGTTCATCTTAGATGAAGCCGATGAAATGTTATCCTCTGGTTTCAAGGAACAAATTTACCAAATTTTCACTATGTTGCCACCAACTACCCAAGTTGTCTTATTATCCGCTACCATGCCAAAGGACGTCTTGGAAGTTACCACTAAATTTATGAGAAACCCAGTCAGAATTTTAGTTAAGAAGGATGAATTAACTTTAGAAGGTATTAAACAATTCTACGTTAATGTTGAAGAAGAAGAATACAAATACGAATGTTTAACTGATTTATATGATTCTATCTCAGTTACCCAAGCTGTTATCTTCTGTAACACCAGAAGAAAGGTTGAAGAATTAACTCAAAAATTAACTACTGATAACTTCACTGTCTCTGCTATCTACTCTGATTTACCACAACAAGACAGAGATACCATCATGAAGGAATTCAGAAGTGGTTCTTCCAGAATTTTAATCTCTACTGATTTATTAGCTAGAGGTATTGATGTCCAACAAGTTTCCTTAGTTATCAACTACGATTTACCAACCAACAAAGAAAACTATATTCATAGAATTGGTAGAGGTGGTCGTTTCGGTAGAAAGGGTGTTGCTATCAACTTTGTTGTTAACTCTGATGTCGGTGACATGAGAGAAATTGAAAAGTTCTACTCTACCCAAATCCAAGAATTACCATCTGATATCGGTACTTTGTTCGCTTAAACAAGTTGTAAAAACTAAAGTAAACATGTATAATTTTTATCAAATTTTTATTTTTATGTAGAGTGTTTTATTCAAATATATAAAAAAAAAGCACGGCTTTGCCAGTTTTCTTTTCCTTGTTAGATAAAAGAAAATAGGTGTTAAATGAATGTGTGTTCCTTATTAATTTATCTATGTCGTTGAATGGAAAATAATATTACTTATTAAATATCAGGCTAATAATTTCAATATTTTGTTATTCAGCATCTTTATTATATTATTGGGATTTCGAACAAGCGAGACCCACTGAAATTTTTTTCGATGAGATGAAAAAAATTCAGAATAGTAATTTTGTTAGTATGCTATTATCTAGAATATGTAATTTTAAGGTATTTAATTATAAGCAACTGAAGAAGTTACCACCTTAACAATGTCAACTTTAACACTTAAAGAGTCTCAGATCTCAAGAAAGGCCCTCGAATCTCTAATTTCCCGTTGTTCCACTGACCCAAAACTATCTAATGACAAAGATATTCAATTAATTATCAATACAGGTAAGAAAATGAATATAACGAAGGATTATATTCCACGCATTATCCCACTTAAATACTGTAAACTTTACAAGCCTCTCGATTTGAGAATCTTGTTGATCACTAAGGACCCTTCTACGCTCTATAGGGATACATTAACGAGCGATGACTCTGTGAAGGAATTCTTTAAGGAAATTATTAGTGTTAAAGGTGTTAAGCGTCGTTTTAGAGGTTTGAAATTAAAACAATTATACAATGAATTTGATATGGTCGTTGCAGATTATAGAGTTCATCATTTACTTCCTGGTGTATTGGGAAGCAAATTTTTCCATGGGAGTAAGAAGTTGCCGTTCATGATTAGAATGTCAAAGGCAGTCAAAGAAAGGCGTCAAAAGATGCCTGAACTATGTGATGCAACATATGTTCGTGCACAAATGAAAAGTATCTGCAAGAATGCTTTTTATATTCCAAATAACGATAACTGTTTAAATATAAAGATTGGTGAGGTAGCAAAGCATGATATTGATGGTATGATTCATAATATTCAAGATATTGTAAAGTTTTTGACTGATAAGCACGAAAAACCTCAAGGTGGTGTGATAAGAGGTGGTATTGTATCAATGTTTGTAAAAACAAGCAACAGCGTAAGTTTGCCAATATATGAGAAATCTCAAGATTCTGGAGATGGAGATGAAGACGATGATATATTAACCTTGTGAAAACTTGGATCTGATCAATTAAATTTCTCAAATATGATCACTTGCATAATTGTATATATGTATGTATAGGCGAATTAGGTATTGTATATTAGAACACTCCACCATCAATGAATATCTCGAACCTCTGGGTACTTTTATAGAAATAAAACTGTTGTTAGTGGAACTAATTTCAACGCAAGAATATCTGGACTGTAGGTTTCAATTTAAAAGGAATAGTATATCTGAAATGAAATAGCTAATGTTTCTGTAGAATTCTTGATCCTATCGGTATATAACCCTGAATCAATCAATTCAATGGGAATTCTCTGGAGAATATTCAACGCTTGTTATCAGATCAAACATACTCTGTGACAAGTTCACAGAAGCCTTGGTCACATTTGAATTGGAGAATTTTAATTAAAACATAATATTTACAATAGACTAGTCTTCAAACCGTCTAGTAGATAACATGTCACCTTGCACTATTGTAATAATGCTTTTGTACGATATTGGAAATTATATGTAGGGTAAGGGTTTACTTTTTTTATTTTATTGCAAATGGAAAAAAGAAAAGGAAAGTAATTGATTTATTAAATAATGTTCTACTAAATCTAAATCCATATCAAATTTAAAAACCCAAGTATATTTCAATATATATATTTCAATATAGACTCCATTAGAACTATTTGTTTAACTGAGTTGGCCCTCCACAATAGCATTATTATTTAGCTCTCATTTCATATATTTTCTAGAGATTTGTCCATTACCTTAAAACTATAATATTTAAAGGTGATTAGGTATGAGTAACAATCAAAAGAGCAATGATTCATTACTAGCCAATTTAAATGCATTTAAAAGTAAAGTGAGAACAGCACCTGTTATTGGCGTCAAGGGGGTAACTAGTCCTCAAAAGAAAAGGACTATTTCTGAAGTAATAAAAGATGACGATGACGATAACGATGACGATATTAAAATAATAAAAGAAGAGAAGAATTCAAATGATTCAGTATCGGGAACAACTTCTAACGATGCGTTGGAAATTTTATCAGATGATGATTATGATAGTTCACCTTCTAAGAAAGTCAGACCAGGTTCACTTGCTGCTGCTGCATTACAAGCATCACAAACGAGCATATCTAAAAGTCATGACTCTTCAAAATTGTTATGGGCTACAGAATATATACAAAAAAAAGGAAAGCCAGTTCCTCTTAATGAGCTGATGGACTATTTGTCTTTAAGCCCAAATGATAAGATTATAGAATTATTAAAGAAGCTGGAAAAGATTGAATTTGATCCCAAGAAAAATGCTTTTAAATATATTTCTACTTATGATGTACATTCTGCATCTGAATTATTAAATTTATTGAGATCTCAAGTAACATTCAAAGGTATATCATGTAAAGAATTGAAGGATGGTTGGCCTCAGTGTGATGAAACAATAAATGAATTAGAAGAAGAGAGTAAAATCTTAGTTTTAAGAACGAAAAAGGATAGAACCCCTAGATATGTCTGGTATAACAATGGTGGTGATTTGCATAGAATTGATGAAGAATTTATTGAAATGTGGGAGAACATTCAATTACCACAGTTTTCAGAATTACCAAGAAAATTACAAGATCTTGGTTTGAAACCTGCTAGTGTTGATCCAGCAACTATCAAGAGGCAAAACACTAAGGTAGAAGTTAAGAAGAAGAAACAAAGAAGAGGTAAAATTACCAATACGCATATGGCTGGTATCTTAAAGGATTATTCGCATAGGGTTTAGATAAAGTTTATCAAAATACGTTAGTTAAATATGCATCTGCCTGTTTAGGCGTATATTTATGCTCCAAATTTTCAAAGATTAATTTTTATTGATTATTTAAATAAAAAAAACTAATAAATGGACTAGTATACAGAGTTATATGTATATATTATATATATTTTTCTATATCGTTACATTATAACGTAAGGCTCTGATTAAGAACATAGTTATATCTATGTTGAATGACTAAAGGTGTAATAAATAATTTTGTATGAAATTGTTCATTTCTTTTCCTTCTTTTTCTTGTCCTTCTTATCTTTCTTTTCCTTCTTATCTTTCTTTTCCTTCTTGTCCTTTTTCTGTCTCTTTAAGTCTGAACCATTGGTACTCGCATCAGCATCAGTATCATTACTAAGACGTTTTTTAGAATGCTTCTCTTTCTTTTCAACCTTATTAGCCTCTACAATACCAAAATCGCTAGCATCGTAACCAGTAGCAAAATGTCTCGTTATTAGGCCATCGACTTTTGCAACGTTTTGATGTGGAGTTCTGACTTTGTTGTAGTCTATTTCTGGAATATCAGTCGATTCACTAATCGTAAATATTTTATCAAAATGGAAAGGTTTACTTTCTTTAGTGAATACTTTTAGAGATTCTTTTCCCTCCTCTGGAACTAAAAACGCTAGATTACTACTATCAGCGGTTTTATTTTCTTCGATTTCATAAGTTTTAGTATCTACTGTAACAGAGCTTGATCTGTTGAAATCAATTGGTAAAGTTTTCAGTTCAGATATGTCTAAATTAGAAGGTAAATTGATTAACCAAATTTGTTGGTCAGATTTCTTCTTTAAATTATCTAAGGGAAATTTCTTTAAATGTTTACATTTTTTATAATCTGCTGGTGGGCTGAAGACGTCAACAGTCTCGTTGTCTGAATCTGAGTCTGAGATATATTCATTGGATAGATGCTTTGCCATGTTGAGATTTATTTCTTTAAAGGTCTATTTGGTAGCAATGGTGTCGGTTTTAATAAGTTAAACAGTAATCCTGCACCACGTCACTTTAATCCTATAGATACGTCTTGACAATAAAATAATAATATTGTCTAACCATCGTTATTATCCTCATCGCAGCTAAATTTTTTTCTTGAAAAATTTCATATCATAATCCACGTACACCCCGGCACCACACGATGCCCTAAGAGATTTTTTCACTTTTTTACAAATTTTCATTTTCAACTGGAAAATTTTTCATCTTGGGATTTTACAACTTTCCAAGATGTATAAAAGGAGAAAGAATTTTTACTAATTGAGAGGATTATGTTTTTACTTCTCCTAAATATATTTCACAGTAAGATCCTAAAACAATAACAACTTTAACATTGAATTGTGCTTAAATAATAGTGCAAGGATAAGTGTTGGATGTTGTCAGCAACATAGATTTAGAATTATTTTTTCTGATGTTTCAAGGTTGAATATTCTCATGGAAAAACATTTCTAAGGTATTTTGATTTTTTTTTGGCTTTGATGAAATTGGTGTCACTTCTTTCCCAGTCCGATTCGACCATGACGACACGGGGATCTATCATGTCCAAATCGCATTTATGTGGTTACTACTGGACTTTTCTTGCCATGTATTTCAATACAGTATTGCAAATCTGAGCCTTTCAAAAAAAAAAATTAATACCTATGTTTTGTTGTTCCATGAGAATTGTTAGAAGCCAATTCTGATCTATTGAATTTTTAATCACGATGATGAAAACTGTTCCTTACATTCGCAGTTTCCACGGTAGAGGTACGCTTAAGAACCCATCTTTTAGTGCCAACGGTGACCGCTCATTATTGAGACCTTCCTAGGATGTCTGAGTGATTGATTATTTATTTTGTTTTTGGTAAATCTCTTGAGCTGTTATGTAAAGCTTGTACACTTGGTGAGTTATGAAATTAGTAATATTTTTAATTACAGACGCATGTGTAAAATCATTTCATTATACTATTTGAATTATAAATTCTCTATAAAATCCCAAATGGTCTAGGAGTCCAATCCATGGCAGGTTCCCAAAGCTTCCGTTCTTTCTCGATACCATTATTTGAGTTGTCCTTCACTCTCTTAATGGGGTCATTCGTGCTCACTGCCTTCTCCATTCTTCTCTTTAAATTTGCTAAATCGCCAAGTATATCTTTAGTAGCCGATTCCAATTTGTCGTGTTCTGAGAGTATTTCTTTGGAAGTGTTAGTGTCAATATTACTAAAAGATAACTCATATATCTGCTTTTCTAAAGAATTATAATTTTTTGATAATTTCTCATATAATTGCTTTACATTTGTTATTATCTCTTGAAAGCTCTCGGTTTGTTTCTTCTTTTTCTTTCTATTTCTCCAATCGTTATCATTATTATTCAATGCATCTGTTTTCTTAACTAATACTTCGCAGATTATGCTGCTCAAGTAAGATGGATGGCTTTCAATTAGAAGCCTCCATTGTTCCCATCTGTATACTATGGATTTGGTATTGGTATGGTTCAAATGTTTAGTTATCAGTTTTATCTCAAGGTCGTTCCATTTTTTGAAGTATTTCCTTAAAGCGATTGACTTGTTATCATTATTGTGAGTTAAATCAATATTATTATTATTTATCTGATTATCGTATGCTTCAATGATCCATTTAAATAATTCAAAGCTAAAACCATTAACCTTGACTATAAGAACATGAAATAGCAATGAGTTATAATGTAGCATACAGCTTTCAATTACCTCATCTTTTTTTATACTTGATTTCCAAACGTCTCTCCATTGTTCAATATAATCATTGATCTTTTCTTCCTCTCTCTGATTTTGGTTTGCACTCTTTTCATGAACTATAAAATTAGAACTACTAATTAATTGACTATTGTCAATTTTCCAAATATCTTTGTTATTCTTAAAATCATAAATCATCCCAGGCCATAGTAATAGAAGACGTTTGATAATTTTTAATGGTTCGTTTTCGTTACTATTTCCATCTTCATTTTCATTTTCTTCCTCACTTGAATCTTCTTCCAGGGTACTATCGTTCCAATAATGGTCCCATAGCCAAACTAATGCCTCTTTGGAGGCGACCCGCAGCATATCCAATCCAGGTAATTCTCTCTCATGTGTACCCCAATGTCTTAAGTCAACAAACCACGAACTTAGACCCACTTTTCTTGCCAACAAATGCAGCGGGATAGCATATTGTGATTTCTGGCTAGGATCTAGCACGCCATTAACGAATCTAATTAGCGCCATTGTATACGTCAGTCTTGTTGTATTTGTTTCCGCAGTTCCAGATTCATCAAGTAAAATGGCACTAATTAGTTGTGAAGTTGAATCGATCACATGTGGTACATATTGAGATCCTTTGCTCAGATAGCTCTGTACCTTCGCTATAGCTCGCTCTCTATTATTATTATTATAAAACCAATCTTTTAATTGTTCTAGTTCTGCAGGATTAGACCATGGTACGATTCTAGCTTGGACCATTCTTTTAATTGCAGTTCCCTGTTTTTCTCTTACCTATTGTCACTCTCTTGTTGGATATTCTAGTCGAGATGAGATGCCCATCTATATTCTTCAATATAATTTTTTTAATTTTTGCAGATGTACGAATATTTTATTTTTTGGCACCAATATGTATGGGTTGTTAACCTTCAATTGAAACAATTAAAACAGTTTTCTATCATTTAACAACAATGTATGGTTTATGTTATTTACAAATATAATATTCAGGGGAAGAACACAACACTACCATTGTGTATGTTAGCAGAAACCTATCAATATGGCTTCTACAATAGAGCAAACCAAACCAAAACGGAGGCGTAATCGGTTAACTATTGTCTGTACAAATTGTAAAAAACGGAGAAGTAAATGTAATAAACAAAGGCCATGCGATACATGTACTAGGTATGGAGACCATGATAGTTGCCAATATTTAAATAATATCTATGATAGTAACGAAAAAAATGTAAGTCTCAATTTTGATGTTGGAATAATAAAAACGAATACCCCACCAGAAGTATATCCAATTTTAAAGGTTCAAAAGCAAAAGAAACACCAACTGTTAGAATCTCATACTCCAAAGTTTAAGCAAATATATAGCCAAGCACCAGAATTTGTGAATCTGATACCTTCAGGATGTTATGTAGAGACTAAAAGGTCAGCGATTACCCTTTTTTCTTTATTCACTGATGTTTCAATGGAACACCGGGATCCATATTTAAATGCTATGATTAGGTTCAGATCAGTAGCACTCAAAAAGACAATGAAGAAACTTAAAGGAACAAATGAAGAAAGGGTCCCTAATCCAAACCTTCCTAAATCCTTCATACCATTATCAACATTTGACGCAGATGATATTGAGCACACATCAACTTTGGATGAGCGAACTCAGAATTACTATAAGGTTCACAAAAACGTATTTGATAAATTTGCAAATTATCGAGAGAACAGTATTCTTAATTTGACAAATGAAGAATTTCTAACCCAGATATTCCTACCTGAAAAAATTCTTTTCATGGGTGAAACTTTACCATTTTTTAAAGAACATATTCTAAATATGATTCCATGTCTAAATATTGATAAATTAGAAAACGAGATTCAGGTTCTCTATACTACAGTGGAGCAGCAACATAGAATATTTCTAAAGAATTTTGATCATGTCCTTTATTCGATTGTTCTTTTGATTACTTTACTAGCACAATTGTCTATGAAATTTGGAAAAGCATCACCAAACCTCTTTTCCGGAACACTAAATCTCGATACATCAAAGTATATAGCAATAGTGAATCATTTCTTATTCCAAATGAAAGTCCTTAGAAAATGTACACTTTTACAACTTCAGTGTCTAATACTTCTGCGTTTTTATCACTGGTGTGCCCCGGAAGATGGAGATGGGTCTGACGCACAGCATAATCAAATATTGATGGGAACAATAGTATCAAGTTGTAGAGAAGTTGGTATAAACTGGAAGTGTTTTACTGGCGAAAAGTATTTCTTCAAAATTGCACATAGTACAAGACCCTCGATAGAATTTATGAACTCAGATGATTATGATGATGTCTATAAATCTATTTGGTCCGTTGTATTGCATTGGGACAGAAAGATGTGTTTAGTTAATGGCCAAGAATGTTTCATTGGTAAATCTTTTCCTTTATCTTCCAATATTACCAATAGTGCATCATCTTGGTATGTGGAAATGATGCATTTGGATCAGCTTCAGCTTCAATTAAGTAGTATTCTTAATGATTCACCATCAAAAGTTGATATAAATACATTAGAAAATCTAATTGAACGCTTAAGAAGCGACTTCAACAGTTTAAAGGGTGCTACTGACACCTCTTTGCAATCTGAAAATCATTTGAACTTTGAATTTGAGTGGATGTTGGATCTAATAAGGATATCCATTCTACATGCGAAGATGGTTTCATACGAAGAACACATAAATTTTACAAAGTATCATGAATCTATGCAGGAATTATGGGACCATATCATATATATTGCACAAAAGTGTTTTGTCTACTTTTACAATCCTGATGAACTTAATCTCAATACCTATTCAAGGTTCTATACCAATAGAATTGTTGAAATTGTTGCCAATAAGTTGTGTGTGTTGATACCCACCTTTATATTAAGATCAAGTAGGCTTAAAAAATGTCGTTATTCTTCGAGGAAATTAATGTGTAAATTTTTATTTGTTGTTTCTTCAATGTATTTCAATGAATTTGCACCAGATTATTATAGATGCTTCAAGAAGATGTTTACTGCAAAACTCAGTTATAAAATTTTAGACAGGCCAGAAGATATGGATCCCTGGGAGGTTATTCTTAAATTTTTAATGCATGAACTTACGCATAGGAAAGGTAACTGTGACTCTAATAGTAAAGGAGAAGAGACGAAACTAAAGTCATTAGTTCCTGAGGTACAGAGAATTTGTGAAATTGTAGAAAAAAATAAATTAGAATCACGTAGTTGTAAGTTGGTTAAGATTTGGAATGCAGATATATATCCTAATGCGAAGTATGATAGTAATTTTAAGTTATATTTACATGAAGACCTATTGCAACAATTTTGGGATGACAGATATTCGAAATGTTTCAATTTATTTTCATCATTTTATAATCGTACCAGTTTAAAATTAACTGAACAGGCAGATCGCCCAATCAATGAAGAGAAAAAATTCTATTCTAAGCCAAACAATATTGATTTTCTACTTATTTCCACTCCATCATCAGTTGATTCTTCGATATCTGCAGGTTCTGAGGGTAATGCAGGATCCTTGTTTAGTAGTGGTGGAAGTACTAAGCAAGATACGTCCCAATCTAATGACAAAAATGAATTGGCAGATTTAGAATTTCTCGGAGATATATTTGATCCGTTAGATTTTATATCATATTTTAAATAAATATTTATACTTGGTACTTGGTACGTATGGCATATTCAAATATATCATTTTTGGATAATAAAAGATAAAGTAATTAATTATATACAGAAATAATGAAATAATTTATAGATCTAGTACAAAATATTCATTCACAGAAATTCTTTAGCTTTTCTGGCGTAAGAATGACAATCTCTTAACCATTGTCTATATTCTTTCAAAGATCCAATCTTTTCACCGTAATAATCAGGGACAGGGTTGCTAAAACTTTGTGAGGAGGCATCGACTCTATTCTCAATGACATGTTCTAAAAATTCTTTATTCTTTAAACTAAAATCAGACAAATTCTTATTGTTTTTAATCTTAAATAACTGTGTACCAATTAATGGACCTAGTAAATAACCTAATGCACCCGATGCTATTAAACCTCCGGAAACCACAACTAATGGGTCAAACCCAAAGATCATCTGGGTTGGGTCTATTTGCATAGTAGATAAGTATGCCCAAGAGGCGTTACAACCCAACAATGCAGTGAAGATGGAAGAACCTACATTAATTCTACGTTCCTGTTTTCTTAATTTAAAAAATTCACTCCATGATAGACCACTATTAGTGGTGGAGTTAGTAGATGTTTTTGAATCAGTGCTTGAGAACCTTACGATGGAAGATGTCCTTAGGAAGGTCTTGGATTGTGATGAAATAATTCTTTTAGTTGAAATTTGTAAGGACAACATCTTTTGGAAATTTTGTAATAAATGTTAAACTTTGTGACAAGGAAATTTGTTTGGTTTTTTTATCAATTGTTTTACCCTTTGTTATTTTGTACTAGAGTATGGTGAAAGAAGATATCCCCTTCTTCATCGAAATTAAATTTATTCCCAATTGAAATGTTGATGCCATGGCAGCGCGAAATCGTATGTAAAAAATATTCTCGTGGAAAGTGATATGGATTATGTAACTTGAAGGGTATAGTACATTGGGTATAGTGCATTAGGTAACATAGTGAGCCACGTTAAGTTTAATTAGGTAGCAACTAACTATTTACTGAACTGTAGAGTAGTTAGTCAGTTAAAACAAATACAAGTATAAATAAATATGTTTAATAAATTAAATCATAAATAATGTAAATAAATAAGTTGGTAAGTTAGCAGTTGTATATGGAAAATCATAAGTTTTGGTCATCTAAGGTCTTGAAGACAAAGGTTGGAGTACCTCTTGGGAAGTCAATACCATTTTCTAATAATTTTTGGAAGACCTTACTGAAATCCTTGAAGAATACCTTTTCGTCAGCAGCGTATTCCTTAACAACGCTTAAGTACTTTGGATCTTGAATTAAAGAATAATCAGTTTGCAACATCATGTAACCCTTTGGAGAGTCGTATTGTAAATTGCCTGCTTCATTCTTTTCTAATTTCCAGTGTTCGTTTAATAAGTTGACATAAAATTCGTTGGTGAAACTATTACTGGCAGCACCCCATGGACCTTCGAAACCAGAGTTTGCTAAATGGGTCTTACCTAAAGCGTGAGCACCTAGCAAAGCAACAACTTCTCTGTCATCGAAATTCATTCTCTTGAAGTAGTTTCTAACGTAGTCTGCGCCATTAGCAGCGTCTGGTAGTCTACCATTTTCTGGGGTCATTTTTTCTGGTAAATCTACTCTACCTGGTCTCCAAACAATTTTTGGACCTTGACATTCTTGTACAGCAGTAACACCACCTAAAGTGTATAAATCACCATGAGATAACCATGGAAATTTCTTATGGATAGGCTCTAAAAATTTTGCAGCATTTTGTAAACCGTTATTGGAGCCATCAGAGGTTTCTTTTTTATGACGGTAAGTACCACCATAAGAGCCACCTGAGTTATCATTCTTGTCCCAGGTACCGGATGAATGCCATGCCAGACGAACTAAGACTGGACCATAACCGATATAGTTGTCATATTCATCTTCGTCTCTGATTTTTTCAGCAATTGCATTGTAAACTTTTTGGTAATCATCGATTGTCTTGTCCTTATTAGCTTGGGCCAAATGAACAATTGGGGCAGCAGCACCTAAGTATTTAAAACCATTGTTGAACTTACCATTATTTGAATTTTTTTGGTTGTTGCTATATTGGTATGAGTTCTTCTTCTGGGATGCAATTGATGCGGTAGCTAAAGCAGCAGCAGTAGCAGCGGAGAAGAGATACAAAGATCTCTTCGAGATTGTTCTTGAAAAAAGTGGGAGAAATGCGCTAGCAGTTGACATTATTATTCGTTATTGAAATGTTATATTGTCTTAGTTCAGGTCTAAAATGAAATAAGTTAAAGAGAAGTAGAAAAGAAGAACGTACAAATATAAATGAGACAATTAATTAATTTCAATGGACTTTGGAAAAGGAATTGTCCTTTAAATATCATTTCGATCTTGGGTAATCCATTCCATTATGTTAACAGTTTCACATAATTAAAATTCTCCCCTTTCGGGCCTTGCTCATTAAAACACGAGAGGTGACAAATCGAACGGAGAGTCCAGTTCTCCGGAGTTGACGGGGATTACCGACAAACCCCCCAACAAACAAGATCAACGAGAGAGATGCTTTGTAATAATGCATCAACGTCCGGTTTTTGTTGTGATAGGCAAGGGGTTATGGAACGATGGGAGGTTGAAATTGGAAGCTATTAACTAATAGCTAGTGATAATGGTATCTTCTAGAACCCAAAGATAATTATGTAATTGTAGATGTTTTTGAGTATGAGTCTGTTTCCAGGAGAGATTGGGTCATAGAAGTAGGCCACTTTTATTGTTAATAAATACTTCGAGACTAGTTATTTTTTTTTTCAATATTCATATTAGCATTCATTCATTACTTAGATAGCCTTGGGCAATTGTTATACGATATGGAGTGTACTCCTTGAAAATAAAAAACAAATAAATGAATGAATAAATAAATAAATAAATAGGTTAATATGTAAATATGACTAAGAAAGTTTAACCCAACTCGTCTATTCTTTCTGTTCGTATAAGGTCTTGAAAGTATAGGTTGGCCAATCGTCCTTAAAATAAATACCATTATTATATAATTTTTGGAGAGCATATGAGAAATCTTTAAAGAATGCATCTTGGTTAGCAGCGTATTCTTTGACCAATTTTAGATACTTTGGATCTTGAACCAAGGCATAATCTGTAGGTAACATCATTAGTCCTTTCTTTTCTGCCTCAAATTGTAATTTTCCAGCAGGAGTTTTAATTATTTTCCAAGGTTCATTTAATAAATCGACATAGAATTCATTAGTAAAAGCATTTTCTCTTGTAGTCCAAGGACCATCGTAACCACTGTTTTCCAAATGCGTCTCACCTAATGCGTGAGCACCCATTAATGCGACAACTTCCCTATCATTGAAATTCATTCTACTAAAGAAATGTCTAACATAATCAGGTCCGTTTTCTGGTACTGGTAGTCTACCGTTATCTGGAGTCATAGCCTCAGATAAATCGATTCTACCTGGCTTCCAGGGGATCTTTGGTCCCCCTAGCTCTTGTACTGCGACAACACCACCCAATGTATACAAATCACCATGGGAAATCCATGGGAATTCCTTAAAGAATGGTTCTAAGAAAGCGGCAGGATGGTTTAGGCCTTTACTTAAAGGATCTGAACTTTCCTTGGTGAAACGGAACGTACCACCATAAGAACCACCAGAGTTATCCCTCTTGTCCCACGTAGCAGAGGCATGCCATGATAGACGAAGTAAAACAGGTCCATATCCAACATCATCATCATAGTGGTCCTCAGCTCTTAGTTTCAGTGCAATAGCATTATAGACTTGCTGGTAGTCTTCTTCTGACTTATCATTTACTAATTTAGCTACGTGCATAATTGGAGCAGCTGCAGCTGCGTATTTTAAACGTTTGAATGTCTTATTGCTGTTATTATTGTTGTTGTCGTTAATTCCAAATGCTGCCGGTGGAGACACCTTATTAGAAGAATCCAGAGATGTTATAGTGAGTGAAGTTGCGAATGCAGCTACAGTCGCACCAGAGAATAGGTACAACGATCTCTTGGATATGTTCTTAGAAAGTAATGGTATGAAAGAACTCATAGTCTATATTGTCACCAATTATACTACTCTTTATAAAAGAATATTAGTTAATGATATGTGTTAAGTTAAAGTAACTGAAAGATACTGCAAATAAAACCAATTGATAAAGTATTTAATTTAAAAAAGTGTTTTTGTCCTCTATATATAACATCTTAATATCTGGAAAAAAAATTATATATATATATAACTGTTTCATTCTACTGTTAAAACTCAAGAGATAAACTAAACATCCCCACAGATAAGAGCCCACATATTTGTTGGATGTAGGTAGTATTAATCTCCTCCCTGTTTTGCTTTCCTTTGTTTTAGTTTTGCTGCAAAAAATATTCAGCGAAATATAGTTGAACCGCATCGATGCATTAAAATATTTTACCAACCTTCGAATAGGGGAAATGTTTCACACCATAATTGGTATGTACTATCATCAAGAGACCTGTGGAACTGCTTACCTCTGTCTGCTTGTGCGTTGTGTGGTTTGCGGTTTTGTGTTACAGGAATCCAGTAATTTTGTGTGCATCGCTGTTTTCCCTTGTTTGGACACCGGGTAGACTTTCCCCACGGAAAGCGATGGAGCAGAGTAGTATGATAAAGAGAACAAGTAGGGTGGAAGATGTAATGTTATTGCCTTGGAACCGTTCTCATTAGATGCACCAGTGTACTTTAATATCATTAAATAATTTAACATGAGACCGAGGTGGGGTGACTTGCCATTGCAATTACAAGGGTTTCTTGTTAAGACACTAATAAATGTATGAGTTAGCCTGGCCGAACAAAATACTTCCGTGGTAGTATCATTATCGTATTCGTATACTCGTATGCTTGTATCGGAACCACTTACTTAATTAAAACATTTCGTCTGTGAGGTGTAAGTCAAGGAAAGTTATGTAAATACACACATAGTTTGATGGATATGATTCTTTTGTATGATGAGAACACTGTTTTAAAGAAAACAGCTGGAAACCATCCGTCTTGGTAGAACCATTGGATATACACTCTTCACCCAATTATTTTAACCTTATCCATATATTTTATACAATCTAGATTATATGAACACACCCTTTATATCGTCTAAGTTGAGTCAGCCTAGTACTGCAATTACATGATATGGTTACCCCGCTTAGTTCTTTACAATCCTCGCTCTCTCATCTCAAATTTGCACGCAAACCCCGAAGGAAAGAACACTTAGGTAAACTCCAGTCTCAACCAAAACTCTCCGTTAGAAAAGGAGTTTTAATATGCGGTGTGAAATGTATTTACATTAAGCAGGTATAGTTAAAAATATACATGAGTAGGAAATAAGTTTATTAGAATAATATAATATATCAGACTGGAGAGAATTAACTGAACTCACCCATTGCATCAACTTTGTTAAAAGAATAATACAAGTAATTGACCTCAAAAATCGATAAACACATTTAAATATAACCATAATACAACGTCCTCTTTTCATCATGTCATATTCGGATACAGTTGAACAAGCAATTACGAATATAAAACAGCAAACTATCCTGATGCAACGTTGCCTAGGGCAGAATAAACTGATGGATACGCTAAGGTACACATCGGTAATGCTAACAGAACTACGTAACCCAAGACTATTACCGAAACAATACTATGAACTCTACATCATGATCTTTGACTCTTTATCCATTTTATCGAGCTATTTAGTTGAAAATCATCTAAATGGTCATCATCTAGCTGATCTCTATGAATTGGTTCAGTACGCAGGAAATGTGGTTCCAAGACTGTACCTTATGATAACGGTAGGAACTAGCTACCTAAAGGTTCCTGAAGCACCAAAGGAAGAAATCCTTAAGGATATGATTGAAATGTGTCGTGGTGTCCAAAATCCCATTAGAGGATTATTCCTAAGGTATTATTTGTCTCAAAGGACAAAAGAATTGTTGCCTGAGGATTCTATTGAATTCAATGCGAATTTTATTATTACAAATTTTATCGAAATGAATAAATTGTGGGTTAGATTACAACATCAGGGCCCATCAAGAGAAAGAGACCAACGTACAAAAGAAAGAAAGGAATTACAAATTTTGGTGGGTTCACAATTAGTTCGTCTATCTCAGGTAATTGATGATAATTTAGATATGTATAAGAACGAAATCCTACCTATTATTTTAGAGCAAATTGTTCAATGTAGAGATGTAGTTTGCCAAGAATATCTCTATGATATTATTTGTCAAGTATTTCCAGATGAATTTCATCTTAATACACTGGATATTCTATTGGAAACTTCGTTGCATTTAAATCCTGAAGTCTCGATCACGAAACTTGTTTTAACTTTGGTTGATAGGTTAAACGGTTATATCGAACGAAAAAGTCAAGAAAATGAAGCAGACGATGTGATTAAAGAGGCCGCTAGCACAGATTTAAATTTATTTGAAACATTTTGGCAATACTTGAATAAATTGACAGAAGAAAGACCAGATTTGCCAATGCAAGAGATTTTAGGGATCGTTGGACGGGTAATAATTCTAACTTTGAAATGGTACCCACATAATTTTGAGAATTTAAACAACCTTTACAATTTTACTGCACAGAAATGCAAAGATTTTGGTGAGGTTGGACTCGAAGACTCAGATTATTTGTTGCTGGAATTATTAACTTTACAAAATATTGAAACCGTGACAAATTCTCCGAAATTTTTCTTCGACTTAATTACAAAATGTGAATCTTATAGTCTTTTATTGTCCTTACAACATTCAAGTCTCCAAAAACAAACATTGAACAAAGTTTTGGATACATTCCTCTCGATAGCAATATATGAAAGGTTAACTACTGCTACTGCTCCTATTCCTACTGTTAGGACTACGGCTACCAATAATAACACAGAATCAAATAATAAAACTAAATCAAATCCCCTTGACAAAGAATTGACGAATGCCATTAACGATGAATATATAATGATAGACTCTAAAATTCAGTTAGAAAGGTTATTGGCTGTATTGGAACCGTTGATTAAATTAAAGGATAGTACATGCACTTTAATTGAGAATGGAAGTGTCAAGGATAACAATAAGAAGAAAGATCTTATACATAAAGGCAAAAATGCTACGCATAGTATGAAAGTTGAAGAGGGTGGAGAGTCAAATAAGGAGATAAATGGCAAAGATGTGTGTATTTTCGATGCTAACCAAGAAAAACTAGCCAAATTTTGCCACTTACTTATACAATCCCTAAATGAATCAAGAAAATTCAAAACTATCGAATCGCAAATAGAGATATTGTTGATCATAAAGAATTGGTTTCACAAAGGTGGCAAGAATATTAGGTTTATTTATCCTGCAATAATAACGAATTTTTGGAAACTAATTAGAAAGTCTAATATTTTGAAAGCACGCCTACCGAAGAAGTTGAAATTTTATGATAATATGGTTAAACAAATATTCAAATACGTTTCACGTTGTATTAACGATCTTTATAATATATGCGGCAATGGTGGTAGTGGTACATCGATTATGGATACTATCTATAAATTGAATTTACAGAGTGCCGCATTAGCTGATCAGTTATACTATGATGAAATTTCGTATGATTTTTTTTCTCAGGCATTTACTGTATTTGAAGAATCGTTAAGTGATTCCAAGACACAATTCCAAGCACTTTTATATATGACGCAAACATTACAAAAGACAAGGTCATTATATAAAGAAAACTACTATGATTCGTTGATTGTTCGGACTACCCTACATGGTTCAAAATTATTGAGAAAGCAGGATCAATGCCGCTCTGTATATTTATGTTCTCATTTATGGTGGGCTACGGAGATTGCCTCGATTGGAGAAGAAGAAGGGAAAACCACAGATTTCCAACGAGAAGGTAAAAGAGTACTTGAATGCTTACAACGTTCATTGAGGGCAGCAGATTCCATTATGGATAATGTACAGAGTTGTGAATTAATGGTTGAGATATTAAACAGTTGTCTATACTATTTTATTCATGGAAATGAGAGTGAGACACATGTTGGAGTGAACTATATCAATGGACTAATTGAACTTATTAAAGCAAACTTAAAGTCTTTGAAGTTAGAGGAAGAGCAACAATTATCGGATTTGCATATTGATGATAATTCTCATTGCGAGACTGTACATAAATATGTGATTGGATCTGATGGTTCGTATATTAAGGTTAATAATATGAATAATGGATCTTCCGTTACAGCTAGTTCTAACTTGAAGGATATCCGTATAAATGATATGATTCAAATTCCTGTACAACATTTCAATAGAACTTGTGAGTATATTGTGAATCAGAGAGAGATTGATGGTAGATTTGAAACTATAGAAATCTAAAAATAAATAAAATAAAAAAGGCATGTAATATTGGTATTGTATATATATGTGTGTAGTACTTGAATGTATTAAGGATTGAAAATAGGATATCTTTATTTTTAAATGTATATATATATTTTGTTTTATTTACATTTAGGTTTCACATTTCTTAATTTGATGATGAGGTAAATTCATGAAGAAAAAAAAAAGTAAAATGAAATAACTTTTTTTCATTTAAAATTTCTGGAATCCTAATAATACATAGAGACCTAATATGAGACTATTATGGCATTACGATTATTCTATAAACTTCTAAAATGATTATAAAAATATAGGCTTGTACCACGGTTTAAATATATATATCGAATGAGTGTACTGTAAGAACAGAAACTAGTAGAATGCTAGTGGAGGTTTCTAAAAGAAGAACTCATTTAGGAGAAAATCCCGAGGTATGAAAGAATGGATAATGTTTAGGAATATAATGAAGTTATTCACCAATATACAAGTTATAAGAAACTAGAAGAATTAATAATTATTCACTATACATATATATTCAAAATAATAACCATTCAAAGAAGTAGTATTTCATTATATTAAATTAATGTCGGATCTGAAAATATAACTATTATTACTTTTTAATAGATTGGTATTACGAAACTGGCACCTTATATTATACAATAGGTAGATACATTTAGTTTAATTGCAATTACAAGTAGTTCGTTACTAAAAATTGAACAAATAAATAAAACTGCAAAGATAGTATATAGAATAGAGAAATATACCGTGAACTAGATTACTTGATCACGTAAACTCATTGCAGAAAAACATTAATAATTAACTGTAATATTGGTCAACCAAGCATAAATCAATTGGAATTAATAAACCAAATATTTAATAACTTACTTCATTAATTAATTAAATTTGATATACATTTTAATTAGATAGTTCAGCTTCGTTAGGTAATTAGACCAGCTAATCCAATGATCTACTTGTAAATATAGCATAGATCATTCAAGGAAGAAAATCAAAATGAATACCGAGTTTGTGAGATCGAAGGGCCATACCGATTGCAATGTAACAGAACCAATTAGTAATACCATTGTGAATTATAAATCAATGGGGTGGAAATATTAATTAGAATAACCATTTTGGTACTTTTCAGCAATTGCCTAAGTCCGACTTGCACAGTTAGCCTAGCATTGCCCTACATTTCTTTACATTACGTTATATCACAGTCCAGTAGACAATATACAGAGGCACAGCAACTCCAGATTTATTCCATCAAGCTTTTTCGCCTAACTTGTGACCTGTTCCTCTCCTCTCCTCTCCTCTCCTCTCTTCTTCCAACAATAGAAGCAACTGCGTGTTTTTTGCCCTGCCATGTTTACATTACATCTGGAACGTGACTCGAAATAGTAGTTTTCTTCTATTTTCGTCTCATCTGTAGGTGTGTGTCTATGTCTATGTCTATGTCTATGTCCAAGAACCAAGAACGGTCTGATCTGATCTCTCTTCACCGAGAAAAAGTAACTAAACGTGCTAGACAGACCCTCTCTGTTTTTTGTTCTTTGTTTTGGTGTGTGTCCCAAAAGGGCGTTCCACCCGCGGAACGTGTGGAATCTCGAACAGCGTCTTCGGCGTTTGCAGGTCTATATATAGAAACTACGGCAGCACACGTTTCTCCTTCTGGCCAGGTTGCCTATAAAAAAGGCCAGTTTGGGAAATCTGCACACAAACTCGCGTAGTTGTCAATATCCCAAATTTGTCATCCTGCCTTTTTTTACCGCGTTTTTTCAAGAAATGGCTGTGTCGTGTGGGTGTTATGAAAAAAAACAAGAAAATTAAAAAAAAGAAAGTAACATCAACAAACAAACTAGTAAACAAACATTTCCCAATGAAACGAACGACAACAACAACAACTACTGATAAATTGGTACTACCGTTCGTTATAGTGCATTGCATTGCATTGTATGGCATTGCTGCGTTCTATTTAATTAATTCGACCGTTTAGATGATCTCTTAAAATCTTCTTGAATTTTATTATATAAACAAACTATTATCAGCTCCGTTTCATCTTTTCTCTCACTTCTATTTTTTCATCTTACATATATTTCTTTTTATTTAATATTTTTCATAAAGTACCAACTAACCAAATATATACAATTAAGCTAGTTCTTTAAACACTCGTTTATCCACACATATACATATACATTATCAAAAATGCAATTCAAGAACGTTATTTTAGCTACTGCTGCCGCAGTCTCCTCTGTTTCCGCTGAAGGTTACACCCCAGGTGAACCATGGAACACTTTAACCCCAACTGGTACTTACGAATGTGGTTACACTCAATACACCGAAGCCTTCGGTATTGCCGTTCAACCAATTGAAACTGGTGCTACCAAGGCCAAGAGAGATGCTATTTCTCAAATCGGTGACGGTCAAATCCAAGCCGCTCCAACCACCACTTTATCCAAGACTACTTGTGAAACTCAAGCTGCTTTTGTTCCATTCGACAGCTCTTGTAAGAACGATGGTACTTTACAATTAACCTTAAAGGACGGTGTCTTAACCGATGGTAAGGGTAGAATTGGTTCCATTGTCTCTAACAGACAATTCCAATTCGATGGTCCACCACCACAAGCTGGTTCCATCTACGCTGCTGGTTGGTCTATTACTTCAGAAGGTAACTTGGCTTTAGGTCCAAACGATGTCTTCTACCAATGTCTATCCGGTAACTTCTACAACTTATACGATGAACACATTGCTGAACAATGTTCTCCAATTCACTTAGAAGTTGTCTCTTTAGTTCAATGTTAAGCTCATATAATATAATATATAAAATAATATAATATATTAACTAATTTTCTTTCTAATATCATATGATATTTTTTTTTATTATTACTTTTTATCTTTCTATTACCCCAAATCTCTACTTTAGTAAATGTTAAGAAAGTCAAATGACTAGTTAATAACCAATAAAGAGTCAGCTTGTTCGTTAAAGATCCATTTTATTGATACCCTGCAAAGTTTATATCTTCTGCCTTTCTATGTAAATTTTTATTTTTATTATATTTTTAACTTTTTAATTTTTTTTTCTAATTAGATTTTATTTCCGTAGTTACATATTTTTCCCCCGCCATGATACATACACACACACACACATATATATATATATATATATGTGTATATGTGTGTGTATATATGTGCCATTTTAATGAGAAATATACTCTATTATTTCTTCGAAGAGTAGAATCTTCCTTGGATTCTACGTGTTAACCTTGATATCACATTATCAACTGAATTTAGTATGGATTCATCTTAAAAAAATAAGTAATCACTGTCCAATATGATTATTTCCCCCATAAACCTCGGATTAGTCTGTGAGAATTAATGACATACTGAAAATCTTTTGAGTACCAGTATAACTAACACAATAACACATAGTTTATTCTTCCTTTAAATGACCTAATGCTTATTGTCTTTCGCCAGTCTTTGATTATAGAACATACTTTCAGTTAAGTATCATCAACAAACATATTCTACAGAAGAAAGGTCCGAAATATTAAAATAGAACACAGCATCCGTCTTATTAATAGGATGCACTTTTTAAAAATTGGTTGTGTGGAATTACAACTTATATATATATTTGTTATATCTTATTACAAAATAATATTACCCTTCTATTGACGACCTTCTCAATGATTGTAGACACTACGTTGAGTTTATTGTCGAATTCAACAACATTCTAATCTAATCAACCGGCTCCAGAATAATAATAAAAATATTGAAAATTAAAAAAAAATTTGGTATAATATTATTAAAATTAAATTTATAAAAGAAATTTAGATATATGAATATAAATAAATGTACATAGAAACTACTCAAATGGAATAGCCAAACGAACGAAACTTTATCGAGGGAATGATGGACTAGTTAATTAATCTCACTACAAAGTGATTGATTATAATAATATCATCATATTTGGAAAGTAAAGATGCAGAAGGAGTGGATGCAATCAAATGATTTATGCAATTGTTTAAAAAACTATTTGTTTTTTAGGTTTGCGAAAATAAAAATTAAAATGATCACTTTAAAAAGGAGTCTAATCAAAATCTTCAGAATTAACAAGCGACTAAATCAATAGCGGATAAGTTAACTGGGTGACATTGGGCACCAATAGACTTGTCGTATAAGTTGTAGAAATCACCAGATAAACATTGGTAGAAGACATCGTTGTCACCAATAGCTAAGTTACCTTGTGGGGTAATAGACCAACCACCAGCGTAGATGGCACCGGCTTGTGGTGGTGGACCATCAAATTGGAATTGTTGGTTAGCGACAATAGAACCGATTCTACCCTTTTCATCAGTTAAGACACCACCCTTTAAGGTTAATTCTAAAGTACCAGAGTTCTTACAGGAGACAGCAGTGACTGGGTCAGTTGGGTTGGCATCAGCAACAACAGCGGATGTCTTGGTAGAACCTTGAACTTGACCATCACCGATTTGAGAAGCAGCGGCATTAGTTTTGGTAGCAGCTTGGACTTGACCATCACCGATTTGAGAAGCAGCAGCGGCAGTAGTCTTAGTAGCAGCTTGGATTTGACCATCACCAATTTGGGAGACAGCAGCGGCAGTAGTCTTAGTAGCAGCTTGGATTTGACCATCACCAATTTGGGAGACAGCAGCAACAGTAGTCTTAGTAGCAGCTTGGATTTGACCGTCACCGATTTGAGAGACAGCAGCAACAGTGGTCTTTGGAGCGGCTTGGATTTGACCATCACCGATTTGAGAGACAGCAGCAACAGTGGTCTTTGGAGCGGCTTGGATTTGACCATCACCGATTTGAGAGACAGCAGCTAAGGTAGTCTTAGTAGCAGCTTGGATTTGACCATCACCAATTTGGGAAACAGCAGCTAAGGTAGTCTTAGTAGCAGCTTGGATTTGACCGTCACCGATTTGAGAGACAGCAGCAGCGGTAGTCTTTGGAGCAGCCTTAGCAGTGGTTGTGGTGGCAGCTTGGATTTGACCATCACCAATTTGGGAAATAGCATCTCTCTTAGCAACAGAGGAGACTGTGGCAATTGGTTGAACAGCGATACCAAAGGTGGAAGAGTAGTCAGTGAGACCACCCTTGAAGGTAGCAGATGGAGTTAAAGTGGTCCATGGTTCAGATGGGACGTAAGCAGCTAAAGCAGCAGTGGCTAAAGTAGCAGAAACTAAGGATTTCTTGTATTGCATATTTGAATTTGTTGTATTAGTTATTATTAAAGTGGATCAAATACGATTGTTTTTTCGATACTGTTTTATAATTTGAAGATAAATGTGAAACAAGAATGAAACGAGACGACAACAACATAACCAAGGTTGAAATACCATGTCGTTTATATACGTTTTAATTAGACATACTTTTTCAAATTATCCATGGGAGGCAAAGTGTGTCAGTATTCTGCTAATTTAGTAGCCAAAACGAGGAACCTAATTGATTTCAAAAAAGAAATCTATATTTAGTCGGCCTCTTGGATTTTCTTGGTAAACTTTCATTAGCTAAGCACTGATATTGTATAATCTGACCATATAGGAGTGGGTCGGTAGTCATCAAAACCCAGCCTAGCAGAAAACTTTCACCTTTAAAAAATTCACAGTTTTATTATTTTTAATTCTCCTCGACGTTAAAAATAGATTTGTATGTAGTGTAGAGATGTTTAATCAAAAAGAGACAAAACTCTTTACCCGATGAGGTAATATTACAAGTTAATTTTACCCCAATCGGGAAATAATTCCAATTAAATGAGAAATTTATGCACGGTAAATATTTTTTTACGCAAGAAAAAGAACCTTTCGGAAATGGTTTATGTTTCTATCAAGTGTTAAAAAAACAACTGTAAATGGAAAATAGGTGGGTGAAAACGATCCCTACTGGGCGGGTTTCTTTCCCCTTGGTTACTGGGGGATGCGTCTAGTTGATGAGCTGACAGTAGCCGACTCCCCTATCTTTACGGGTTTTTATCCATTAGTTTAGGGACAAGGTATGGTTATAAATTCACTCGGTATGACATGCTGCTTTTTTAACGTTGTAACCGAAAAAATAGTGGGGCATATTTGTATAGGCCGAGGGGGGTTCCAAGAGACCGGAGGGGCCCGAAGGGGGAAATTCCACTCTTAAGCCATATCATATTATTTAATAAAAACAGATTATGTGATATCTATTTCCCTTAACATGATAACATAACAAACCACTCATTATTTACCAGATATGGAAAAGTACCTTATATTATATTAATAATGAACTGTGATTATTGCTATCATCATGATTATTTCTCCATCTTATTTAAACAACTGTAGAAATAGATATGACGTGGTACCCATTCAATTAGCAAAAAACAAATATAGTTTGATCCTCCCCAACAGTTAGATCAACATACTTGGTTATGAAAGCAAAGTATGAATGCCCGATGGAGTGTACTTTGTTTAAATTGGTTGTAACGGATATTATGACGGAAACCTGTGTGATGGATGTGAAGTCATACACTGATGCATGTTGCAGTGCATTTTTTGTTTTTTTGATCTTTATCCGTTTAAGGGAAAAGCGATCCGTCCGTTTTCAATTTTTTGCCTAATAGAGTAATGAACCCATACTAATTGAGATCAAAGTAAAACCATACACCTCACGGAACGACTTAGACAGGGAAAAGACACCTCATACAGGGAAACAACTAACAGTTATTGGAATTTTAGTTTCTCAAATGATGAAAAATAGTCGACCATTCATTCATCATCCAAACTAATAGGAAAATTGATCCTAAAAGAATCAAGTGATCTAATTAAATCTGGTAATAGGCAACTTGAAAAATGCCGTTAACTATTGAATGATATATCTGCATTATATTTATTGATTTGGATATGAAGTAAATAATGCGTCAATTGTTTTCTTTCCCAAAAAAACAACAAAATCAAAGAAAGACCGATTCAGATACTTACAATAAATTGGTCAGAAATAAAATCGCATACCTATATACCCTTGAAATGTAACATGATGGAGAATGGTGGTTCACATCCTTTCTTTAATATACAAACTACCTTGCTTTAAAATATTACAACTACGTTGGTCATAAAATAACCATGATACATTAAGCAAGAAAACACTTAATAGATTAAGTAGAAACCACCAGCCATTTAGTTTTAATTGCGGTGCACTAACTTATTACCTTTTCGGATATAACTGTTGCCCCTCCTCTCCCCTTTGTTCAGATGCTTTGCTAAGTCAAAGAGGCGGAGAAAAGAATTTACTGTAGATTATGGCTTCATTATAGATCAAAAAGATGAACAACCCGAAGAAAAAAATAAATTACGATGCCAGCAACCTTAATTTTTTTGTATGACGTGTAGAATTGCTATGAACAACGAATGTGTCCGGGTAAGAAATAATATCCGGCTTAGCCCTTTGTGGTGGCAAATGTTTGAAGCTGCTAGTACTCTCCGTCGGGCCTGCCTTTACCATGGTGTGGAAAAATGAATGTGCTGGTTGTTTGTTCTAAAAATAGCCTTTTAGATCAATTTAATTAACCAAGCTGACACTTTCGAGGCACTATAAATTTATTAATGGTAACAGTGTACATCCTCTATTTATCCTCTTTAGGTAATTTGGGATGCTTGATTCTAATGGCTGTATGCTTGATTCTTGGTAAGCTCCTCACATATTACTAAATTTAACAATCTTTGCATTTTCCTACAGTTGGATATGTCTTAGATCGTATGCCAGCCATTGAGTTTACAACATATTCTAATTTCAATGGGGGAAATCACCCCTTGAATAATTCATATATAAACTACTCTATTTATCAATATTAATCCAATTGTTAACTTCCTTCTTCTCTATTCATTCTATATTATAAAATATAAAAAATTATCAACAAACAACAACAACAACAACAACAATTTATATAATGCAATACAAAAAAACCTTAGCTTCCGCCGCTCTAGCTACCTCAGCTTTAGCTGCTTACGTTCCATCTGAACCATGGTCTACTTTAACTCCATCTGCTACCTTCAAGGGTGGTATTACTGACTATGCTTCTACTTTTGGTATAGCTGTTCAACAAATTGCTACCACCAAAGCTAAGAGAGATGTTATTTCTCAAATTGGCGATGGCCAAATCCAAGCTCCACAAAAAACTGCAGCAGCTGCCATCTCTCAAATCGGTGATGGTCAAATCCAAGCTCCAACAAAGACTACTTTAGCTCCAAAGCCAACCAAGCAAGCTATTTCTCAAATTGTTGACGGTCAAATCCAAGCTCCAAATCAAACTCCTGTTGCTGTCATCTCTCAAATTGGTGACGGTCAAATCCAAGCCCCACCAAAGACTACTGCTCCAGCTATCTCCCAAATCGGCGATGGTCAAATCCAAGCCCCACAAAAGACTACTGCTCCAGCTATTTCCCAAATTGGTGATGGTCAAATTCAAGCTCCTCCAAAGACTACCGCTCCAGCTATTTCCCAAATTGGTGATGGTCAAATTCAAGCTCCTCCAAAGACTACCGCTCCAGCTGTTTCTCAAATTGGTGATGGCCAAATCCAAGCTGATACTAAGACTACTGCTGATGCCGTTTCTCAAATTGGTGATGGTCAAATCCAAGCTACTACTAAAGCTACATCTGATGCTAAGCCAACTACTCCTGCCGAAGCTCCAGAAAAGAACCCATCTGACCCAGTCAACGCTGTTTCATGTAAAAACTCCGGTACTCTAGAAATGCACTTAAAGGATGGTGTCTTAATTGATGGTACAGGTAGATTAGGTGCTATTGTCTCTAACAGACAATTCCAATTCGATGGTCCACCACCACAAGCTGGTACCATCTACGCTGGTGGTTGGTCCTTAACTCCAGAAGGTAACTTAGCTATTGGTGATAACGATATCTTCTACCAATGTTTATCTGGTGATTTCTACAACTTATATGATGAATCTATCGGTGCCCAATGTAACCCAGTTCACTTATCTGCTATTGATTTAGTTGATTGTTAATCAAATGAGCAATAAAAATACTTCATTTTTCTGCTTTTAACGTCATAAATTTATACATTCATTCTCCCATTTTTTCATTCATTTACTAAATGATCTCTGTTGTCTTAAATAAGATTACATCCATTCTTTGCATTTAATTGTACATTAATCATCAAGCTTAAACATTTTGGCCTCACAAGTCCCATTCTTTCATGTTTGTAATATCAAACATCGATCCTCCCTTTATTTATTTTATAGTTCATAACTATCTTTTCTTTAAGACAGTTCCAATTTCCAATTTTTTTACTTCATATATTTTCATTTTTATAGCAATGATGACTTTAAATAATAATAAAATTTCTCAAAATATTTAGTTATTTTCTCTTCTATTATCTATACTTTTGATAAGAGGATATATATTTCCCCCTGTTTCACTCTAGAAATCAATGTCTGCCCCCATCTAACATATATAAAAATATGCAAAGGCTACTGTCACTTAGGAGTCATACTCATTCTTATAGTAACAACACCTTTTCAGTAACTTATTTTAGGTAAGAAAATCACCTTCTCGGTATCTTTACGAAAGGGCGGTTTCCTTCGCTGTTTCTCACGCTCTTGATTACTTGAAAATATTGAATTTTGCTCATACGCGTAATGAAAAATATGCCAATTGAACAAAATAAAAGAAAGTTACTTATGTATATAAATACTTTACAACCAATTTTACAAGAGGATCAAAAAAGAACAACACCTAGGTAAAACAATATCATACATCAGATTCTACAATACCACCTCCTGTGATAATAACTAACTAATTTATAGCAAAAATAAAATGTGGAATAAACCAAGAGTCACGTTACTAATAGTAGGTGTTCTTTTTCATCTATTCTACCTATGGTCCATCTTCGACATATACTTCGTCTCCCCACTAGTCCATGGTATGACTCCATATCGTAGTACAACCAACCCACCTGCCAAAAGACTATTCCTAATTGTAGGTGATGGTCTTCGTGCTGATACTACCTTTGACAATATTACTCATCCAGTAACAGGAGAATCTGGCTACTTAGCACCTTTCATTCGTTCTTTGGTATTTAACAACGGTACATATGGGATCTCACACACCAGAATGCCAACAGAATCGCGTCCAGGTCATGTTGCTATGATTGCAGGGTTTTACGAAGATGTCAGTGCTGTCACTAAAGGTTGGAAGGAAAATCCAGTTGATTTCGATAGTTTCTTTAACCAATCTACTCATACATATTCGTTTGGCTCACCAGATATTTTACCGATGTTTAAGGATGGTGCTTCAGATCCCAGAAAAGTTGATGCATGGATGTATGGTCATGAATTTGAAGATTTCACTCAATCGTCGATTGAATTGGATGCCTATGTCTTCAGACACCTAGATCAGTTGTTTCATAACTCAACTGTAGACAAGATTTTGGACTATGAAATAAGACAAGAAGGTAATGTATTTTTTTTGCATTTATTGGGTTGTGATACTGCTGGTCATTCGTACAGACCTTATTCTGCAGAATATTATGATAATGTTAAATATATAGATGACCAAATTGAAAAATTAGTTGTTAAAGTAAATGACTTCTTTAAAGATGATGACACTGCATTTATTTTTACTGCAGATCACGGTATGAGTGCCTTTGGATCTCATGGTGATGGTCATCCAAATAATACAAGAACCCCATTAGTAGCTTGGGGGGCAGGGTTAAGTAAACCACAAAAAAATGATGTCCCTATTTATGATAATTATACAAAATCATGGGGCTTGGAGGACATCAAGAGAAATGATGTAAAACAAGCTGATATTGCTTCCTTAATGTCATATTTAATCGGTGCAAATTACCCGCTCAATTCTGTTGGTGAATTACCATTAGCCTACATCGATGCTCCTGAAGGTGAAAAATTTCAAGCTTTGTATAATAATGCAAGGAGTATTTTGGAACAATATTTGGTCAAGGAACAGGAGATAATCGATTCTCAATTTATTTATAAACAATATCATAAATTTGAGGAGAAATCCCATGCACAATCTTTAATTGAAATCCATGATTTAATTGATCGTATTTCACAGGGTGAAACTTCGTTAGAGCCACAAGCGATTGAGTTAACTGAAGAATTAATGACTACGACATTAGAAGGTCTACAATATCTAACCACCTATAACTGGAGATTTATTAGAACAATTGTAACTTTTGGATTTATTGGTTGGATTGTTTATTCCTTTATTATCTTTTTGAGGTTATTTATCTTAGAATCAAGAGAAGAACAGTCCTATAAGACATCTCCAATAAATTTCTTACTCTTTGGTTTATTGGGAATTGTTCTAAATTGGATTCTGTATTATCAACGTTCGCCTTTTAACTTCTACATGTATTTATTATTTCCCTTACACTTTTGGAGTCAAATTGCCACCAATAAAGTCGTATTATTCAGAGGTATTGCAGAATTTTTTAAAGGAATATCTGCAATTCAAAGAGTTTTTATTGCATTCTCAATTGTATCCGTTTATGAAGGTATCGTTTATGGATTTTTCCACCGTTGGATTTTCACCGTAATTTTCATTCTCTTAGGATTTTACCCAATGATTTGTGGTACAAAGAGCTTATTAGTCAATTTTTCATGGATTATTACCAGTTTAGCAATTTCTACATTTACCTTATACGACGCAGTAAAGATTGAAAGTATTGATCAAATTAACTTAGCTGGTCTGTTCATTATTTTAGGATCTTTGCATTCTATTGGTAAAGTTTACAAAAGACTCAATCACTATACATTAACTGTATTGCTAATGCAAGTTTCATTAGTAATCACAATGCTTATGGTCACCAACAAATCAGTTGCGTCATTACAGTTGAGACAAGGTTTACCTCGTAATGCCCAAGTTGGTGGTTGGGTAATCTTTGTCCTATCCATATTTTTCATGCCTTTATTGCATTATATGAGACCAAATAATGATTACAGAGTAAGACTATTAATTATCTTTTTGACATTAGCACCAATATTTATTATATTGACTATTTCATTCGAATCCATGTTTTATTTCTTATACACCGGATATGTGGTACAATGGATTGAAATTGAATCACAAATCAAGAAGAATAAAAGTAAAGGACAAGATAATTACTTACAACTTATTAGAGTTACTATTATTGGGTTTTTCTTGTTACAAATTGCATTTTTCGGTACAGGTAATGTTGCATCAATTTCATCATTTTCCTTAGATTCTGTGTACAGATTAATACCGATTTTCGATCCATTCCCAATGGGCGCATTACTAATGCTTAAATTGATCATTCCATACATTATTTTGTCGACTGGACTTGGTGTCTTAAATTTGAAATTAAAGATTAAAGATTATACCATTTCCACCTTGATCATTTCTACAAGTGATATATTGTCTTTGAACTTCTTTTATTTATTGAGAACTGATGGGTCGTGGCTAGACATTGGTGTTACAATTTCCAATTATTGTTTAGCAATATTGTCTTCTCTTTTCATGTTAATCTTGGAAATTATTGGCCATATGCTGTTGAAAAACGTTACAATCGATGATGGGGATTCTGTTGATGAGGCTAAAAAGAACCAATGATTGTTCCATTAGATAAAAGATATAGAATTATAAAAAAGTTATTAGATATATGTAAATAAATAGACCTTAACAAATCCTTACATACTCAAACATTCATATATTTCCGTAGCACGTAGCACGTAGCACGTAGCACGTTGCAACTTTGGATGGATATAGATAAATGAATAATCAACAGATCTCGTACAGTGCATGCGAAAGACACAATTTAGACACTGCTGTTATCTATAAGTTGTGCGCTTTACACTGTGTCAAAGCCATTTTTTTCCTTTATCTTGACCAAGAAAGAAATCGCACTACGCATCATCCGTGGCTGAACAACATGAATCAACAACACTGAGACAAAAAGCGAAAAGTCTTGGGAATTTGCTTATCAGTTTTTTTTTAAAGGGCTGTTGACTTTTAGAGAGATTCGTTATCTGTGGAGCTGAAAGTGATTGATGAATGATGGGGAACGAGACATTGAAAATATGTGTGGCACATTTGCGAGAACAAATGTGTTGGTATATAAAGAGAAAGAAATAAAAATAAAGGATACAGCGAGTGCATGAGCGAGTAACAAGAGAGCCAACATTATTGGAGATAGAACTATAATATAACAAAATAGAATATAACATAAAAAATACATCCAAAGGGCGTCATTTTTGGCACATATAAAAACAAAATTCTGTTCTTTCTCTATACAAGAAGTTTTTTTCTTAACAAAGTACTATTTAGCAATATTTTTTAATTAAACGATGTCAAGAGAAAACAAGTTTTTAGGGAATTGTCCAGCTACATATAATTCAATCGATCAAGATACATCTAGTTCGATGACAGGAGATAATCCAGATGTATCTACAATGCCCGATGAGGCGACTCTACTACAAAATTTAAAGATTGAAATTCAACTACAACACAAACATTTGAAAATATACCAACGTCCTAGTCTAATCATTATCAGTGTTTTAGTTATGCTATTTTGTCTTTCAGAAATGTTGTTTTATACCCCTATCATAGAGTTATCAATGATCAAGATATGTGAAGGAATTGCAATAGTAAATGAAGATAAGGATGCAATCGAGAAAGGTATGTGTGACATGACAGAGGCACAGACTATTCTGTCTAGCATATCGTCCTGGGGACTAATATTATCAGGGTTGATTAGTATATTTATGTCTGGTAAATTAGGTACGTTATCGGATAGGGTTGGTAGAGTGAGAGTATTTGCAATTATGGGTGGAATGAGAGTACTAGGGAATATAGTCAGTACGATATCTGTTTCATCATATGTGAGGTATAATAAAACCTTAATTATACTGGCTAGTGCAATCCCATCGTTCAGTGGTGGGATGTTTGCTATGGTGGGCAATGCTAATAGTTATATAACGGATATTGTAGAGCCAGAGGATAGGGCAGCCAGTATGAGTATAGTGATGAGTGCGATGCAGGCGACTACTGCATTAGGCCCATTGGTAAGCTCTATGCTCGTGAAGGCAAATGGTGGGAACGGTATGGTATCAATTTATGCATCACTTGCATCTGGTATCCTTTTTACGACTTTGTGTCTTACAATAGCAAAAGAACCTCGACACCACGAGGCATTAAAGATATCGCAGAATAACTTTAGGGAAAGACAAGCAAGTTTACATAGTAATCATTCCAAGAGAATTGTAGAAGCAAATAATATAGCACAGAAATTTGCGAAATGGTTACATTTCCAGTTGGTACAGACATTAGAAATATTATCACCTATAAAAACATTGTGGTTACACCGTAGCAAGAAGGGATCGGTAATTCCACGATACAATGTTCTGATTCTGGTTACTATTGATGCGCTAAACATGTGTGCTTCTATAGCGTTGATACCGGCATTGATTCTATTCACGATATACAAGTATAAATGGACATCTGTTGAATTGGGATATTTTATCTCTGTGTCAGGGTCAGCGAATGCGATAATGCTATCTCTAATATCACCCAAGATTTTCCAATACCTGAGGAAGAAGTTAATACCGTCGAACCATTCAGTCGACCGCATAGACATCATAATAGTTCGATTTTCGGTGGTATTTGTGGCGCTGGGAATTGGATGTATTTTATTTGATAGTTCACATTACCAGTCGGTGATTTGCTTTGCTTTACTAAGGTCACTTGGGTCGATACTATCCCCAACGTTACAGTCATCTATAGTAAAGCATTATCACAATAGTACTGGACAGTTATTTGGTGGCATTGCATTAATGCATTCGTTTTGCATGCTGGTTATGCCACCAATCATGCTGAATGTGTATGGGGTAACGCTATCGTATAAACCGGAGAGTTTTCTGTTTATACCATTTGGTGCATGTATACTATCTCTTGTGCTGACAGTGTTTTTAAGAATAGTACAACAAGAAGAGGAAGAAGACAATGTGAGTTGTGTAGATGGTCGTAGAAAGAGTGTTTCTTCAGGAACAGAAAGGGGAGATTCGAACGAAAATAGTGAGCTATTAGCGCAATATGAAGAGTTGGAACAAATACAAGGAGCTGCTGCTGTATAATTGTGACGATATCCGAGGCATATAAAAGAAACCAAACGGCCCATTGTATGTGCCTTCTTGTTAGTTTCTCCATTGCCTTAAAAGAAGAAACGTCTAGATATATGCTTTTTATAGTTTTGATTTTTTGTGTAAGGTTAATTAATAATATACCGGAACACGAAGTGATTTAGATACATCACATTTTATCGTGTACTGTAACAAGTACAAAATCTGTTGCTGTTGCTGTTGCTGCTGAGGGAGATACGGTGCATACACAATATAAATGCTTACTTCACTTCACGTCAAGATTGGGAACGGGCATTGAACAATAGTCATGTTACCCGATACGGATTACATTAGCTGGATGGCGTGGGATGTTGGGGTGTTCAGGGCAAGGAGGAAAAAGAAACGAGTGCAGGGGGCCGGTTTCGGGAAATAAAAAAAGAAATAAAATACCGGAAGAATGGAGTAGATACATAGAAAGTGGCGCAGTGGTGGGTCAATCTCTGCACCGCAAAGTAGGGTTTTGCGTTTTTGCCGTGAAATTCCGGATTGCGGAATTGTACTGTGCAGTGAAGTGCAGTGGAATGCAGAAGGGAAGGAAAAATCGGAGTGTAAGAACCTTTGTGGCTGAGTGTGTGTAGTTTGTTTGTGTAGCTTGTGTGTGTTTCTGTCTGGTTCCTGCTTTGGGTTTAGGCTTGCTGGCCTGTTAGTGCTTGTGCGTGTGCATTGCTCTATTGATATTTAGGACGACAACGACAACGACAACGATGATGAGGAATGGCCCACCACGAAGACTAGTGCAAGTGGCAAACAGTAAACGGGAAACTTTGAAGGTACTGTGGCCCAAATGATTCGCACGCAGTATTCCTGTGAACATATACGTTCCATCATAGTGAAGTGACAAACATATTCAGAGTTTACCTATCACATTTGTAACTTGCTCAATTCCTCTCAACTAACTCATTTAAACTCAATTCTATTCAGCTCAATTCTATTCTTTTCATACAAGAAAATCAAAAAAGTCTGCTTGTATTTGCTTCGAACAAACTACAAATTATGAAAAAGCAAAGATATCGTTCAATACCGCAAAACTAATAAATATAACCAAGTGGAAAATTCATTATTCATTCAATCTTGCTGAAAATTCAATTATTCAATTTTATACACTTGACAAACACTATTCATTGAACACTCTGTATACCGTTTTATACTTTATATATCAACTACCCATCCTTGAAGATTCATTATTCGTTAGATTATACTAGACTATACTTTACTCTCGTTAAACTATTCCAAAAATTAAAAAAAAAATTACGTACTGAAAAAAACAGGAGAGAACAGAATTTCTGAAATTTTAAAATAAAAATAAAAATAAAAATATCAATTATCATTCCATCGACCTCTGTTCTTCAATTTTATCTAATTTCATTTTTCCAATAAAAACAACAACAAATTAAGTTCATCCATTCATTTCTATATATATACATATCCTTTCAATTTGTTACATTCCACAACATGTACGTAGATCCACAAAGGAATAACGAAATAAGAAAGTTGAACATCCCCGCTAAACCTACTGCTAATAACAACAATAATATACCGTCTCCTGAAAAAGAAAATATGGACCAAAGCACAACTAGTATTCAAGATAATAACCTTTTCCAAGATACTGAAAATTTTCAAAACAATCCTATAGAAAATAGTACAGATAATAACGTACACCAACTACCAGATACAATAAATGATCACATAGCAACCACAAAGCTCATGCTACTAGGTAAAAAGACATCAGGCAAATATAACTTGTCTGATTTCCATATCTTAAGAACATTAGGTACCGGCTCCTTTGGGAGAGTACATCTCATTCGTTCAAACCATAATGGTAGGTTTTATGCTTTGAAAGTACTAAAGAAACAGACTGTAGTAAAACTCAAGCAGGTAGAACACACAAACGATGAAAGAAGAATGCTTTCGGTAGTATCCCATCCTTTCATAGTGAGAATGTGGGGTACGTTCCAGGACTCACAGCAGGTATTCATGGTAATGGACTACATCGAAGGTGGTGAATTATTCACTCTTTTAAGAAAATCTAAAAGATTCCCGAATCCTGTAGCTAAATTTTATGCGGCTGAAATATGTTTAGCCTTGGAATACCTCCACAGTTTGAATATAATATACAGAGATTTAAAACCAGAAAATATATTGTTGGATAAGAATGGTCATGCAAAACTAACTGATTTTGGTTTCGCAAAATTCGTCCCCGACGTCACTTACACCTTATGTGGTACTCCAGATTATATTGCACCAGAAGTAGTCAGCACTAAACCGTATAACAAGTCTGTAGATTGGTGGAGTTTTGGTATACTAATCTTTGAAATGATAGCTGGGTACACACCATTCTACGATTCAAACACAATAAAAGCTTACGAAAACATCCTAAATGCACCATTGAAATTTCCTTCCTTCTTCCATGAAGATGCCATAGATATATTAACAAGGTTAATCAACAGAGATTTAAGTGAAAGATTAGGTAACTTACAGAATGGTAGTGAAGACGTCAAGAACCACCCATGGTTTAGCGAAGTTGTATGGGAAAAACTTTTAGCAAGATGCATAGAGACTCCCTACGAACCACCAATTCACCATGGGGAAGGTGATACTTCACAATTTGAAAGATACCCAGAAGAAGAAATCAATTATGGTATTGAGGGTGATGATCCATACCACGATCTAATGAGGGAATTTTAAACACAGGTATACTCTTTACTAATAATACCCATAACATAACATAACATAACATAACAAATCACAAATCACAAACCACAAACCACAAATCACAAAGCATATTATATTATTCATTAAGTCAGCCCTTTATATGTTGTGTCTCTTTTTCAGATATTCATATAGTTATTGATAATAATAACTACTTATCACACATAATTTATCGACTGCATTAAAGAAACTAGCTTTATGTAAATAAACACAAAGGACAGAAACATCTTATAGACATCACTATTCATAAACTACATACCAAACATTAATCAAAATTGTATTATTAAAACGAAAAACATTATTAATATATATATATATATATACATATGTATACATGTACATAATTTCATTTTTTCATCACATTAAAAATGAATAAGACGAAACGAAAAAAAAATATTCACAACAAAAAAAACAGGTAAGCTGAAATATCGAAGTATATCTCGATCCTTTCGCTACAAAGAGCATTAACTTAACTACAAGAATAGCATACTAGTAGCAACAGCAACCAACGGATATACACAATAAGAATGTCTAAGATAGTCAAACAGAGAAACTTCCTTAACGCAATTAGTTTTGCAACAAAGAAACCACAAGTATTTATTGACACAGCTAAATACCAAGGAATCAAATTAACTTTCCAAGCGAAGAATCACAATGGCCATATGGGCCCACGTATGCTATGGAGAAAATATCTACCAACTTTAAATTTTTATAATCCAAAACTTAAGATTGATGTTGTTAGAATTAAAAATGATGAGAAAAGTGTACAAGTCCCTTGCATCTTGGAAATTATTGGAAAGGATGGCAATATCCTGGAAACCATTGAAATGAAGGATAGGCAATATGATGATATTATGGATGAGTTTTTACAGAAAGTGGATCACAATGTGATACCTGTCAGTGAGATAATTCAAATTTGAAAATACCAACATTATGGAAAGAATATGGAAGATACACTATACGCACTGTAAATTAGGAGGTAAACTAAGCTTAAAGAATCTGTAAATAAGTACATAAACATAAATAAACAAACTAGTTATCTTCTATACGATTAGGTAAAAAGATTTTGTAAATAATCGAAAAAAATATAAATTTGTTCGTCGTTATCAGGAAACAAATCTAAGATGTCATTTTCTGTATTTCTCTGCACAGAGGGATAATTTAAGAATTGTAAAGTAGAATATTACACTTCGAAGTTTGATAGCCCTCATAATGGGCATATTAGAAAGCAGGTATTCTTATTAAAATGACATTAAGAGCCAATACAAAAATTTAGGTCTAGTTACCAGTTTTAAGAATGCTTATCATTGGGTGCATCATACAAACAGAAATATGGTCTTGCTGTTTAAACCATATTAACAACATACTATAAAGACCAAAATTAGTTCATAAAAAAACGAAGAAACTCAACCCATACTTGAGTTTTTAGCATTCTTTCTAATGATATACCAACTGCTGATTATTTGGTGGTAAGGTACCCTTAGAAACGCAATAAGCAGAAGAGCATCATTTGGCGGGTACACCACCATGTGAGGACAGGCAAACCGAAATATAGCTAATTAATGATACAGTTACACAAGAACTAGTTATAAATATATTATGAAATGAACTACAAAATACAATTATTAGTCTAAAAGATTTATAATGGAGAAACTAATTCAAATCATTTGCAAACAAAGGAACTTTATTGACGGAAAGTTTTCTAATACGTCTTTGTGACAATTTTAAGACAGGCTACATACGGTTCTGAAAGAGTCTTGAACCCCTACCCCTGAATTCGATTATGGATGAACCAGGGACAAAGAACACACAAGAACAGCAATGTACGTCAAACACTATTCGTTCCTTTTCAGATTCACTGAGGGGAATTTTAGGATGTGCTACCCAATGCACTTCTAAAAATACTACCATGAATAAGATGAAATCTCTAAAGAACAAAGGGCTGAAATCAAAAAATGTATTAGACAATAACCCTTATCCTGTTTCTGATTTCCTTACTACCGAAACTGAAACCGAGGATAAATTACATGAAAGTTCAATTCTCACTATACCTTTTAACAAAAACATGAAGAGTGCCAAAAGTTTTGATTCTTTAGATTCATTGAAAAGAAAAACTTGGATTCCAAATATATCTAAAACAAGAAAACGTTCTGAGACTATAAACACTGCTGATTTATTTCATAATTCCAAAGTGCATTCAAAATGTATAATAAATTTTGAAAATTTTAAAGTGTATGAGAATGGTACCCACGTACATAATTTAAAAATACTTCCTATAATTGATAGACAAGGAGTAAGCAACGAAAATGAACTCATTCCACCAGAAGATAAACAAGATGACCATAATCCCACAAAACGGTTTCCTAACAAATATAATAACAATAACTTAGGAACCGAAAATTTTCTTTTGAATTTGTTTAAAATTCGTAAAAATTCTACAGTTGTAAAAGAGAACGAAGCCATAGAGAAAGCAATATCACTAATTCCAAATATTGAAAATAGTCACCATTTAGCAGCGTTTGAATCAATAGAAAAAAATGATTTGTTGGCTTTTAAGAGACTCAATGACCAGAAATTAAATAGTGAAACAGACCAAAAAGAATATCCAATACCAAATGTTATTAACAAGAATTCTGCAATTGGCCCAAATGAGTTAAAATTAATAAATGAATTATCAGAAAAGATTCATTTAGGCCTGAATGGAAAATTGAATATGCAAGATGAGAACAATTCAAACCAAACGAGTAAAATTTTAAACTTATCTGAAAAATATGGTAAAACGATTGGAAAAATTGGCCAAGGAAGCTATGGTGTAATCAAAGTTTGTTCTAGACAAATATCAGCCGAGGATACTAGGCCATTACATACCTTTTCTATAGATAATTCATTGTTTTTTGCTGTTAAAAAATTATCTCCAAAATCCAAAGTTGACTTGAAGAAATTTAGTACAAATATTACATCTGAGTTTATAATTGGCCATTCACTAAGTAATTATTACCGTGAAAAGATTATGCTCACGAATATGGAAGACAAAGTTAACCTTCCATTACCAAATGTTTTAAATATATTTGACTTAATGGAGTATAATAGTGATACATTTATTGAAGTTATGGAATTGTGTCCTTCAGGGGATTTATTTACTTTATTAACTAGTCATTCTAAGATAGCCAGACCATTACACCCATTAGAAGCAGATTGTTTTATGAAACAACTTCTACTTGGTGTTCAGTTTATGCATGCTCATGGTGTAGCTCATTGTGATATAAAACCTGAAAATATTCTCTTTTATCCTAATGGCCTATTAAAGATTGGTGATTTTGGTACAAGTTATGTATTTCAAACGGCGTGGGAAAGTACTATTAACTTTCAAAAAGGGGTAACTGGGACTGAACCTTACGTATCACCAGAGCAGTTTATATCAGGCAATACATACGATCCAAGGTTAGCTGATGCTTGGAGCTGCGGGGTTGTTTATATTACAATGATTTTAGGCCATTACCTTTGGAAAATTGCAGATGAATATAAAGATACATCTTATCGAAAGTATATTACTGATATGAGAAAATATGGAAAATTCCATGTATTTGAAGAGTTGAAACACCTGGATATCTATATTAATTGTAAAAGAAGAGTTTGCCTGTACAACATCTTTGAATGGGATCCATATAAGAGGATAAAAATTGATCAGTTATTAAAGAGTCCATGGATGCAATGCACAAAATGTTGTAATCAAGCTTGCTATTAATATGGCAATAGTACTATGACTTATGCTTACTAAAAAAATTTAAACTTAGTATGTACAAGTTACACGCATACACAAATAAATAAATAAATAAATAAATAAATAAATAAGTATATATATAGATATATATATGTATACGTATATAAATAATCACGAATAATGGACGATTATTGTAATATCATTATCATCGTTGTTAATATATTTATAAAAGAATATTATGGGAATACAATGCCTTCTGATTAAATTACTTTACTTGCTAAAGAACAAATTTTGTTATAACCTTTATCCATTAATTCTCTACCTACAACACCTTCATTAACCATGATTCTGGTTCCCAATGGTTCCCCGGTATTCTTGTTAATCAAAACACAAGCATTATCACCAAAAGTGGTATTAGATCCATCAGCACGGTAAGTATTTTTTTGCTTAGTACGCACAATAATAGCATGACAAATATCACCCTTTTTAACTCTGTTAGTATTAACTGTACCAGTAATATTTTGACTTAATGGTTTAGACTTTTGAATAACACAAACAATTCTATCACCAATTCTACCCGGTGATTTTGGTGAACCTTTCTTAATTACTTTAATACATTCTGCCAATTGGGCTCCTGAATTATCTATCACTTTTATCATCGATTTTAGAAAGATCATAGTTGGAATTTAATGTTATGGTCTCTGCTTGTTTGTTTTGGGGTTATCCTTCTTTCTTAGTTGTATATGTGTGCTTTGCTTTCTTTCCTTATACTTTTAATGTTGGCTCGTTTTTTTTTTCTATGTTCAATATTTATTCATTCGTTCAACGAGAAATTGGAAAAGCATACACAAGGCAAGCTATAACGCATAGATAACAAATGGAAAAAAATCATGTAATATCATATAAATAAATTAAATAAGATCTAAATAAATAAATATATATAAACAAAATTAGGAATTAACGAGAAAAAAGAACCTAGGCCCTATGAAATATAATCATGGGAATGAAGAAATAGATTACATATCCTAACAATAGTTAAGTAATGATTCTAACACTTCATCAATTTTCTCAATAGACCATCTTTTTGATACACTTACCTCCAAACAACCACTTACTAAGCTTTTCAAAGATTTAAAGTTATCTAATCTAGTAACGAATTCTAAGGATTCTTTATCAAAATGCCCTAATTTTATTAATTCTCTTAATTTGGATTCACTTCCATGTTTAAATGGTAATTTCCCCAACAACATTGTATAGAACATTACACCAAATGCCCATATATCCGATTGGTAATTAATAATATTATCTGTCAATAACTCGGGTGATGCATATGGAAGTGAACCGATATGAGAATGATGATCCTCACCATCATGACAAGTATTACATTTACTATTTGAAGAGTGATTAGTTAATTTACAGCTCATACCAAAATCACAAACGAATACCGTCCATTTATTTTTAGTCGTGTGTGATTTTTCAATTAAACAATTTTCTAATTTGACATCTCCATGAACTATATTGTTGGAATGCATGTACTTCAGAGCTTGTATTACTTGATATGTTAACCTGACTGTAAATTGACAACGTTGTAAATATGAAATTTTTGTATTTGATAAGTCATCCCAAGATAACACTAAATCATAGAGTGTTCCACCGTTGATCCTATCTGTAAGACAATACATCGCATAATTATCATCTAGTCTATAGTCTATTAAACGTAAAATAAAAGGATGAGATAAAACTTTCCAAATATTGACTTCTTTAATTACTTGGTCTTTCACTTGTGTATTATTTTTAAAACGTACAATCTTGATTGCATTAATTTTTCCTGTCTTATTATCTGTGCATTCACGAATGGTACCCCATGCACCAAACCCAATAATCTTACCTAAGGTATGATCAAATATTTGCATGCCTTTGTCGTCAGGCCTTGAAAATGTTGTTACAACACTATTTAAATTACTTGTTTGCGGGGAATTTGGTACATTATTGTTACCATTATTGTTATTTTTATTCAGGAAGTCTGTCATATTTACAATGGATGTGTAGCTTGGGGAAAATGAATTTAAATATTGTGATGCTATTGAACTGTGTCGAGTATGATGCAGATTTATGCTATTATTATTATTATTATTATTATTATTATTATTATTGCTATTATTACAAAATGCTGTTGCTTCTACTGTATTAGAATGGATGTTATTATTATTATTATTGTATAAATTACCATTATTAAAAAATGTCGAATTGGATAATGATACGTTACTCTTTGATGTTGTTAACATGTATTTTTTAATCAATGACATAATTATTTTATAGTATTGTAATTTTTCTTGTGGTAAAAGTTCTAGTATTTTTCTCTTTCTTTGAGAATACGGTAATAATAAAAAATCACTAGGGAGAATTGAAATTAATTGTTCTATTTCTTCTTTAGTAATTGGGGGAGTATTATTATCACCAGCTGTTTGTAACTGTGTTAGAGAAGAAGAAATGGAAGGCGTATCAAAAACTCGTGGAATAGCTATCGGTACAGACGACTTTCTTCTTCGCGATGGCAATTGCGAAACAGAAACAGAATTTGGCATCGGTTTTAATATATTAGGCGAAACTGTTGTTTTAAAATTTTGAAATAAGTTATTTGAATTGTTTCTATTTCTACCTTTTTCAATACTATTATTGTGTACAGCGCCAGAATAAGAACCTCTTCTCTTTTTTTCCATTTCTAAGGTTGAAGGTGGAGTCAATATATTTCTTAAATTTGGTAATGGGATTGGTTCAACTTGGGAATGAGAAGATTTATAATTCATTGAAGGTGTATTTGGACTTTGTACTTTTTCAAGTTTTGTTATATCTCCTTGATAATTGATATCAAATTCATCATCGTTTGTCATAGAACTGCTCTCAGTATCATCGTCTGTACTATTCCAGGTTGAGTATCTTGATAACTTATTTTGGTGCATTTGTTTGAATAGATTACTACTTTCTCTAGAATTATTACTAAAATTATTGTTACTTCTATTTCTAGTTAATTTATTTTTGATAATTTTATTATCTTTAACATTTGATTTATTTTCGTACTCTTCATTTTGCCATTTGGAAACAATATCACCGTAATTTAAATCTGGAATATATTCATCTTGAACTTTGAAAAATGAACTATCAACGTTTTTCAATATACCATTTTTAGATTGATAATCTTCATTTTGATCATCATTATGACTAAGTTTGCGGTGGTGGTGATTATTACTGTCGCTGTCACTATCGTTATCATCATCCTCGTCAACATCAGCTTCGTCACCCGCATCATTCTTGCTGCTGCCATTACTATTATTGCTATTTGAATTTAGCTGATAGTGGTTAATTGTCGCATTATTATGGAACCTTCTTTTTCTGCTAACACTATCAGTTGAATCAATGCGTTTTATAAATTTATTTCTTTCCTTATTTGAGCTTGTAATTGGAACCGTTTCATGTAAATCTTGCAAGACCCTTGAACCTGGTAAGGTTAATTTTGATTGTGTAATAGAATTTGTTTTTGTAGTCAAATACGATTGAGAACTCGAATTCGAATTCGATTTTGAGGTTGAGTTTGAATCAGTAAATGAGTCAGAACTATCTGACCTGAAGAGTGCTAGATTATTACCATTGGATTGACTATTTTTTGTAAGGTTGCTATTAAGGTCGTCTAGTTTATCTCTAAGCTTAGACGGGTTTAGATTTGGTTCAATAGACCCCACATGAAACGTAGAGTCCGAGTTCGTATTATCGAGATGCCGTGTTGATTTAAGCTTTGATTTTGATATTGATTTTGGTCTTATTTCTTTCATATCGGATGATGGTCTTGATTGGTATGACTTTAAACTTGAGTTTGAACCATTCTTCCGTATTGATACCATTATATATATATATGAACTTATACTATATTAGGCTTAGTATACAATACCCTAAAATGAACCGAATATCTTTAGTTGAAAAAGATACGTATTACACTTTGAGAGAGCACAATAAAGTCACAAATTTAGTAAAGTAAAGTGGACAAACAAAAATAAGGTATGCTTAGATATATGACTGTATTTGTTTATCCTTGAATATCTGTCTTACTTAATTAATACTGTTGAAATTCCTTTTATAAAGTGCATTCAAAAGTTGGATCACATCTAAAGATAAAACTGCCAAGAAGATTAATGGTGTTTTTCCCATTAAAAACGCTTTCTATAGGTTCATCAAATTTAAATTTTTCTTACCTTTAAGATAAAAAAAAAACAACCACGGCGAAACACCCCACGCAACGGCAGGGTAATACAAAAACAAAAACGAGAACCCCGGAGTTTGGCATCAGGGGTGACACAATTTCCAAATTAGGCAAAACACAATGAATATTACACCTGTGCACCATAAAATTATTTCAGTAAACGTGTCCAGATTGGGTAGTTGTTCGAATTAGGAAACTTAACGTTTAAAATGATATGATTTTGGAATAAAATAGTAGTAATCGAATTATTAAGATGAGCAAACCCGTTATATAGAAGTGTCACTTTTTTGCATAAAAGAGGGTGAAAGAGATGGTGAAATAAGCTTTCGAAATTTCAGTATATTACTGTTGCTACAGAATTATCTATTTAGTTCTCTTATAAACTTTGTTAAAGAAAGCAGTCAAGACATCTTTCTTAAAACCACGACTTTCATCAACTTCATCAATCTTTGCCTTTAATTCCTTGGCAATAGTGTCTTCATAATCATGATAGTATTGGGATAGATTGATTTCATTAAATAAGTTTTTAACTTTTAATTCACATTCTGAATCCTTCTTACCATAGTTTTCATCTAAGATCTTTCTTTGATCCTTATCGACAATTTGTAATGCCTTGTTAATTAACCAAGAACATTTGTTATCTTGGATGTCGGTACCAATCTTACCAATTTGTTCTGGTGTGCCGAAACAGTCTAAATAATCATCTTGGATTTGGAAATATTCACCTAATGGAATCAGGACATCTTTTGCTTGTTTTAAATCCTTTTCATCGGTAATACCTGCAACGTACATGGCCAACACAACAGGTAAGTAGAATGAATAGTAAGCAGTTTTGAAAATAACGATAAAAGAATGCTTGTCTAAAGAGAATTTGTTCAAGTCAACGGAATCTTCTGGTGCAGTAATCAAATCCAATAGTTGACCCAACTCAGTTTGTAAAGTAACTTCATGGAATAGTTCTATTAAGTCAACATAATAGCTATCTTGTTTGAAATGTTTCTTCAACAAGGAATAAATAGCTGCTTCTAGCATGAAAGCATCGTTAATTGCGATTTCACTAACACCTGGAACTTTATACCAGCATGGTTGGCCACGTCTTGTTATACTTTTATCCATCATATCATCAGCGACTAAGAAATATGCTTGTAATAATTCAATACACCAACCTAATATAGCCAATTTTTTGTACTCCTCAGATGTTAATTCATCAATAGATTCATGACCCTTTAAGATTGAATAGGTGTCGATAACAGATAAACCTCTGTTCAATTTGCCGCCTGGGGTATTATAATTCAAAGATCTTTCATACCATTCAATGGCTTCATCTGGCATACCATAATTGACCAGGATTGACTTTAATTCATCAACTAAACTTGGAAATTCATTTAAGAATCTTTCTCTTGGTGTAATAGACATCGTATAAGTATATGTTTTTGTATATAGGCAATTGGATTGAACAAGTCACTTCCTCGAGGAATGAAAGACACTGAGGAAAGTATATGGGAAAAAGGTGAATGGTCTCTCTTCCTTCTTAAATATAGAAGATAGTTTTACCTGAATTGAAAAAACAGTTAGTTACGGGAATATCGAAATTTTAGAAACTTTTAGCTACGTTGGTTTTTTAAACGAGAAATTAGCATTTTCAACGGGAAACACGCTTAGAGTTTCCAGTTTCGGATTTTTATCGTTTTTAAAATATTTGTTTTGTATTTGAAATTGAACCAGATTAAGTATTACTAGAGGCACAAATAAATAATAATGGGCAGTGAGAGATAGAGAGAAAGACCAACAACAGTTGTCAATGGTTAATAAATTAAGAGTCATGAAACAGTGTGCCTTAACTATTTAGTTCATGCGTTGAAGTTATTTATGTTGTACATGCGTAAAGTAAAAGAGTTCGTTTACGCACCGAACCCGTTTCATTGGAATATTTAATTCACTCTAACGAATATGCAAAACACTAATATTTTTGTAAAAATAATGCACCTGAAGAACAAAAGTACATGTAATAGGTATAAATAAATTTCTCATTGTTTTGTTTTAATATACATGGGTACATACTTATTTGTTGAGTGTATATGTCGGCGTAAACTAAAATAATTAAACTAAACCAACTTTCTATGTTTAAAATCTCTTAGAACGTCTACTTTTACCTGGTCTAGCTGATTTACCCTTCATCTTTTTTTGAGAAAATCCGCTTACATCTGCAGAAGAATCAGCATCATTCTTTCTTTTAAATCTCTTTAAACCACCTTGACCATATCTAGAATTCTTAGCAGCTCTCTTATCATTTGGTTTACCAAATCTACGATTGTCACTCTCAGTAGCTTCTTCAATACCAACATCAAAATCTTCACCAGTAATTTCACTGGACTTCCTCTTTTTCTTTAAACTCTTGATCTTATCCAAAGTATCTTTCTTTTCTAATTGACGTTTTTGTAAAGTAGCATTTTGAACTTGCTTACCGAATTTCTTTAATTGTCTTTGCTTTCTGGCATCTTCACGAGCCTTCTTCTCACTGGCATCTCTTACTAATTGGGTTTTAATCTTATCCATATGTTCATCACTCTTGACCATTTCAGCAAAATAGTCTAATGGTCTTAAAAATGGTACCTTTAATCGTTTTAATTCATTACGAGCTTCCATAACTGCATCCAAGGATTGCTTATAAAAGGCTAATTCTCTTTCAGTATCATCATAAATATCTTTAATCTTCGAATCGGTGTCCTCCTCAGAAACAATAGTTTGATGTTCTTGGAAAGAATGCTTACCCCATGGTAATTGAACCTTTTCTAATGCATGCTTCATAGCTTTAGTATTATTAACAGTCAATTTATGGTGTGGCACGATGTCAGCATCTGAATCGAATTCAACATCAGATAATGGGATATCTTCTTCCTCCTCCTCTTCTTCCTCCTCCACCTTCTCTTCATCATCATCATCTTCACCTTCATCAGATTCAGAATCACTCTTGGACAATTTTTCTAATTCTAGACGGCCTTCATTATCATCATCTTCTTCATAATCATCTTCCTCAGGTACCTTTGATTCTTGCTTCTTTGATTGCTTGTTTAATTTTCTCTTTTCTTTCTTGGATAATGCATTACTCTTATATTCTTCAGATTCTTGATTAATAGATTCCTTTTGAATTTCAGCTTTCTTTGCATTCTCTATATCCTTAGAAGAGACAACAGTTGGTTCATCTTTAATTGATATCTCGTTTTGTTTCTGCTTCTTGGCAGCTTCTTCCTTTTCAACTTTTTCTTGTGCCTTTTGGTTTAACAAGAGTTCCTTTAACTTAAAACCTTTAGCCATTTTTTACCAATACTATTGTGTGATTATGTATATATATTCTAATAAATATTATAAATTAACAGGGAAATATACACTTTGTTTTCATACATTGTATTTAAAGTGGAAAATTTTTAATAGTAAAACTCATCTCATCGCTTTGCGTTTGAAATTTCAAGACGAAAAATTTTCTTTTATCCCAGAATGACAGGGTAACAATATATTCCGCCGCTTTAATCAAAAAAATATTAATAGTTATATAGTCAGATACTTACGAAGTCTAAGATAAATCAAACCAACCCATTAGTTTTTAATTGGTCATACATTCCCGGTTCAATGTATTTAGCTAAGGATGGTCCATCATTAGACATATACCCATCATTCGAAATCCCTTTTCTACGCCTCGTCTTCATAACAAAATCACGACTCAAGCTTTCAAACGGGGCAGGTTTCAACTTCGGTATTATAGCACCTTCATCCAATACATTCCCTGGCACTTTTCTCCAGATTTTATTCCAAAAATGCAACTGACACATACCACCGCCATTCGTACCTAATCTTAAATCTGTTTCAAATCCAATGGATTCAATAACAGGCAGCTGTCCCTTGATCTCGCATAATGGGGTACCACCTATCTTGATAACTCTATATATTCTACCACCCCTTCTCCTCTTAAAAAGTTCTTCTACAATCGGAATCAATGCATTCTTCACAATAATATCTACTTCATATATCGGTTCTAATATAATTGGTCCCGCTGCCATCATACCAATATAACATGCCTTTCTAATCATTGGAATTAACTGAGTTCCTATATTTCTAGCACTTTTAATATTGTCAACTTCAAAATTCAGTAATCTAAACTGAACACCATGTATATTTTCTTCACAAAGTGGACCTTCTTTGACAGCCCAATAAAAACCTTGTTGAATTTGTTTTTTATATTTCAATAATATATCTTTATTTGTCTCAACTGGTATAGTATCATCAATGAAAACATTACCATTATGAAACGTCCAAACATTTCTTGCTGACAATGAATCCCAACCATAATCAGTCCGTAACCTCTTAGATAACTTCCTTAAATTACCTGTCATGATATCATTCTCAATATCGAATTCACTTAATTTATTTGAACTTAAATCCTTTAAAAACTTAGAATCTAATGGGTTACAACTTATACTTAACGAGACTCCATTATTATTAGATGAAGCAACTGGAATTGCAGCAAATGATTCACTCGCACAGCTTTCTGAAAAAATTGTTACAGGGTCTGAAATCTTTATTTCAATATTTGCATAATTGGACCTTAAATCATATAACAAGCAATCTAAATACAACTCCCCAAATCCTAATATTACATGCTCACCAGATTCTTCAACTTTTATAACCACACCCGGGTAGTATTTATTAATCTTCATCAATGCATTCGTTAGTTTAGGTAATTCCTTTGGAATCAATGGCTCAACAATAAGTTTAAAGCATACAGAATTCAAATAATCAATTTTACCAAATCCTGGTACTTCTTTTTGGTCGACTCCTGAATAGATAGTACCGCTCTTTTCAAATAAATGTGAAATACCTTGAATAAGAACAATTTGTCCCTCACCAGCTTTTTCAACGTTGTAAACATATCGTCCACCCATCAATGCGATAGTATTTATAACAGCACGTTCAGGTTCTATTTCATCATCGTCATCATCATCCACTTCGTCATATTCTCTTTCTGCGTCTATGACACAAACACTGATTCCTATTTCTAGCGTACCGAAAATTATTTTAACCAAGGTATACTCTACACCGCCGTAATCCAAAGTCTTTAAAGCTTTTGCTACCATGACATTGTTATTTGGAAATTGTTTCTTTATATCATTACAATATGGTATATTGTTTACAGAGTCTGAGAGTCCGACTTGTTTAGGACCAAAGATAAGCTTGCATATATGTCCTAATAAAGGTAACGGGTCCATACCAAGTAACGTTTCTGGTTTCTGCGCTAACTCAATTTCAAAATCATGTTTTAAGAACGCTACTAACGAAGGTAAAGTATCGGCCGATAATGCTAATGTGTGGGAAAATATCTTGTATATTGGAACGAGAATAAAATCGTGAAACGTTGGAGTTTGTGTCGTTGGATCAGTTATCATTTGGAAGTTACCCCTATTGTAGGTATAATCACCCCATAATTTATCTATTAATTGCAAAATTTTATCCGTAGGGATCTTATTAGAATAGTAGCTTTTTACAAACTGCTTGATTGTGAAAGTAAATCTTAACTTAGTAGATGCAAATATAATATTATTCCGTTCAGGAGAATGAAGTTCAGCTGTAAAAGAATTTATCCTGGCTATTGTATGTTTTAGTTTGACATAGGCATCCATTGGTGGTAGTCTCAATTCGAGGATTAACCTGTCTATTTTGTTTAGGACAAATATCATCTTCATATTTTTACGTTCACATTGTTTGATTAATTGCTCAACTATCGATGTCACACCTTCAACAATATCTATACATATTATAGCTATATCTGAAGCTTCCAGAGCCACGGCTACCTCATCTGTAAAATTGACGTGCCCCGGGGTATCCAGTATATTTAATACCATAGACTGATCATCAAGATCCGTTGTTAACAAAGTGATACCATTTAATTTTATAGTGACTCCTCTTTCAACTTCTTGTTTTAAATTATCCATATACTTTAGTGATTTCCATCCTTCTTCTACATTACGTGTAATATGCGATAAATGTTTATGGGATTCCAGGACTAAAAGATCTATAAGTGATGTTTTACCAGAATTTAATGGGCCAACAACTGCTGCAGATTTAATTCTTTCAGGAATAGTTAGCATTTGTAACATATATGATCTATCATATGTAGTTTTAGGTATATTTTTTTTTAATTGTGAGAATAAAGAGTACTCGTTACCTTTTGATTTTGAACTTTGCGGTCTAACTAATGGCTCGCTTATGGGTTGGGTGTTTTCTGTTTCAATTAGCACCTCTACATCTTCACCATACACATCGTTAATGTTTGCTAGGGCTAATCTGGTAGTCACATCACTTTCCTTCCCTGTCTCGCCTTTTTCCTCTTCCTCTTCCCCTACCTCTATTCCACTATTTATATGACCACTCTCGTTAGATTGTTGTTCATCATTTTTATCTTCATGATTAGAATAAAATGAAATTTCGTCGCCTATTGGATTACCAAACTCATCAAATAGATTCTCGTCCATATCTTTAAGTTCCGGTATCCAAAGTTATCTTACTAACTTATTATCTCTCTTGCGACCTTCGCATACACTTGCTATATTCTTCAATTTAATTAAATTTTACGGTATAACATCTTAAATTTTTTATAATTCAAAAAATGTTGGACAAAACAAAGCACAAACAAGAATAACCTTGTACAGATACAAGTATACATACAGATGTCCTTACAACAGGATAAATATACAGCGAATAGGATATGGAGACATAGAACCAACCAAATTCAATATTAACTACTATAATAATACCAAAAAAGACCCTATAACTTAAAATTTGTCAACCATTTTAGTTAAACAATCCAAACTAGGAGGCAATTACCGCATAGGTAACTCATCGCTCAACACGGAAACAACTACTGAGCCCAATGGAATTCCGGTGAAATGACGAACATGGCGGAGAATCTTGACAAAAATTGTTATCTCATATCACCATAATCTGATAATATGCTCATCACCTTCATATATATATACATCTACATATGGATCAGAAGTTTTTGTAAGCAATAAGTAAAGAATAAGTACTGTTTTAGTTGGCACTCTCCTGTAATAAATACAAAGGATAGAAAAAAAAAGATAAGAATATATAGCCCATGAGATGCCTAGCTATAATATATTGCCGACTAACGTAAGAAATAGCCTCAACATAAGAAGACCTAATTTTAATGCAGATGAAATTTTCGAAAATTTGCACACAATAATTCATGAAGATCAAGAGGATTCCGAACCTGCTATTGTTGAACATTTCAAATATGAGCAAGAATTAGATAAGTCCCTATTATCTAGAAGTTCCGTCATCGGGCTAGGTTTTGGCCTGATGAGTCCAGTATTAGGTATGTGTACAAGCATGTCTATTGGTCTTATTAATGGTGGATCACTGACTATTATGTGGGGATTTATAATCAGTGGGATTTGTATATGGTTTTGCTCATTGTCACTTGGTGAAATTGTATCTAAATTTCCGATGGAGATTCATGTGGGAAGTGCAATGTTGGCCCCTAAACCACTTAAATTGGTTTGTTCATGGTATACAGGGTGGTTAATGCTAATTGGAAATTGGACAATGAGCACAAGTATTACATTTGCTGGGGCACAGTTAACTATCTCATTAATTTTAATGACCAATTCGGATTTAATCTCAGAGACTCATTTAATTTGGTATACCGTCATTGTATTTTATCTCGTGGTGACTATTGTAGGATTGATTAATTTAAAATTTGCCAGATTCATAGAGATTATTAATAAAGTCTGCGTTTATTGGATTATTTACGCTATAATCTTTATCGATATTTTATTATTAATATTTCACCAAGGGACCTATAGATCACTCAAATATGCATTTTTCCATTTTGATAATAAACTTTCAGGTTACAAAAATTATTTTATATCATTTATTATTGGATTTCAACAATCAAATTTTACATTACAAGGTTTTAGTATGTTACCATCATTAGCAGATGAAGTTAAACAACCGCAAAAAGATATCCCAAGAGGTATGTCAATTTCCGTCTTATTAGCTACTGTGTCTGGGATCATATTCTTGCTACCAATTATGGTTATTCTTCCAAATCTTTCAGACATATTTCCTGATGGAACTAACAACCATATACTACCAATTGTGAATATCTTTCTTCAGTCCACCAATTCGATGTTTGTTGCATTCTTCCTAGTTCTTCTTATTTTAGGAAATCTGTTTTTTTCAGGTATAGGATCCATAACTACCTCATCCCGTGCAGTATATAGTTTTAGCCGTGATCATGCAATCCCATATTACTCCCTCTGGACGAATGTTTCCCCAGAATCTTCTACTCGTGTTCCGAAGAATTCCATTATTTTAAGTATGTCTATATCATACATCTTGGGCTTGCTAGCATTATTCTCTACAGCTGCATTCAACGCATTTATTGGTGCTGCGGTATTATGTCTATGTTCAGGAACATGTATACCATTAATCTTAGTGTTATTCAGACGTAGACGTGCACTAAGAAATGCACCTGTGAAAATCAGATATAAGTTAGGCTGGGGTATAAATATAATTTCTATCATATGGTTGTTATTATCGATGTTTTCAGTGTGTTTACCTGTTAAACTACCAATTACAATAAGAAGTATGAATTACGCTCTTCTTGTCTACTTATTTTGCGTTATTTGTATCACAGTTTTATATTTCAAGTGGGGGAAATATAATTTCAAGCTCCCTTTATCAGATGAGGATGCACCAAGTTATGAAGAAGCCATTGGTAGTGAGAATAACGACATTGAATTAAGTAGTCAAAGAAAAAGTGAAGATGTTGTTGCAGAGGAACAACAAAGTATACAAAAATTTGATCATAACATTGAATCGAACAATCACAGAAAAAGGAAGGAAGAGGAGGAAGAAGAAGAAGAAGAAGAAGAAGAGGAAGTTATAGAAGAAGAACAAAATAAACAACGAGTTGCTAGTTGATAATCGCATAAATATATAATAAAAACAGGTAAACAAATAGATAAAGAATATAAATGGACGTAAATGTATGTATTTTAAAATCAAACAAAGATAGAACTTGCTAGGATCAACAAAACTCCAGCGCAACACCATTTCAGACATGTTGTACCTAAACTATGATTCTTTTTCATCTCTTCGTTATCATCGTCTTGGTGATGATGATGAACGTCACTAAAACCAATACCTGTTTGGAACATTTGTAAAGCGATAACTAACAGAAATCCAGCGGTAACACTTAATAAAAAATCCATATTCAATTCGTCATTATTATTATCGCCATTTTTTTTATCTTTAAATAATAAATAACCAATAAGTGCACCCATAGGTTGTGATCCACCACCCAATATAGTTGTGATAAGGATTGCCAACCATTTATGTTCAAAGATCGAATAAAAAGGTAATGTCATTGCAAAGCCTTCCACGAAATTATGGATTGCCAAACTTAAAAAGATGGAAAATCCTATTGAATTTGAATCGTCCTGAGATTTGTTGGTATAATAAATGATGAAACCCTCTGGGAACTTATGTAATGTTAATACAAGACATGTTTGCATACCGATAGATAATAATTTTGAAAATGGTGTTTCAATATGGTGATGATGATGCGGTATTTGAGAATGTTTACTAAAACGGCAAGACACCGGATTGTCATGTTCTGATGGTGTTGTCATTGAGTTAATTGGTGATAATGATTCTTGTTCATATGACGGTTGTGGTTCTGTAATCGCATTGTTTCCTGAGAAATAATTTTTACGATACGTTGATAAATTTTCTAAATCATAACCAATAGTATTTTCAACACACGATACACCACATTGGCTATCAATATGTTTACAGTGTGGATGAGGTAGGGAAGAAGCACCATCTAGTTCATTAGCATCTCCAGACGAGGCTGTACTGGTATTAGTATTTTTATTGAAGGTACTTGCCTTTAACATAGGGGCGCAAGTAATAATATCAGAACAATCACCAGCACAGTCTAACTTTCTGTTGGTGATTAAATCAATTAACGATTTTTTTGGATGAAGATCTTTATTACTTCTTCTACTTTCAGGCTTCGATAGTAAAGGAGCACATTCATTACTTGATTCGGGGTTTATATCTTCAGGATGAGAATGACTGTCAGTATGTGAGCATGAGTGTGAGTGTGAGTGTGAGTGTGAATTAGCATTGGATGAGCCGTACGTATTATTAGCTTCATGTTCAGAGTGGGTATTATCATGCTCGATATCATGCATATGGTCATCTTCGGAGCCATGGGCACAATGGATTAGAGATTCACTTGTGAACGCATGAACAATATAGTTTAAAAATAAACTCAAAGAGATACCAAAACTGAGACCAAAGAACACTTTAAATCTATTTTGATTTGTAATCTGTGGTAACATCTTATACAATGCAGTTGTTAACATCGAGCCTGCACTCAGAGAAAGCCCATAGTTGACTAACTTTGTGTTATTGTCATCTGTTTTTGAAATCTTAGCAATTAATGGAACGCATAAAGCACCAACAATACAAAGTAAAGACGAGATCAAAGAGTACAATAACCACTTCGGAATATTGGCAAACATATTAAATAGTTGTGTACACTTCAATTTCGTTTATTTTCTATTAAAACATTATCAACTAAATATGCTTGTGTCATTCACTATAAAATATCCTGCTAGATTATCTAATCTAATATTTTAAAATAAAACTTTTGAAGGGCAAAAAACGGAAAAAAATTGCGTTTGCGAATCATCCGCTGTTGGGAAGCACTCCCAAATTATTTTTCCACAGCCGGAAGCAATTTCTGGGTGTGATACTAGCGATCGGCAGCCACGTCTCGGAACAAAAGTGAGCGTGCCACTGGAGTTTCTGTGTTGCGAGGTATTTTTGTAAGGACAATGGGGAGAAATAGACAACATGGGATGGATGACCATGGAAGGAACATCCCATGTGTAAGTGCTGGTGGTGATTGACAACAATCTATAAAGTTAACGAGGATCTATCAATAAGTTCATGTTTAGAGAGGAACATAACCAGAAATAACCAGATATAGTCGAGTATAAGTGAACCATACATTCCAAATTCCAGATCATCAAATAATATTACACTACCAGATACAAGAAGAGACACAAATAGAAGCATAACCCCCAACAGTTCTTATACGTTTATGTTTATGTTTTAAAATTTATAAATAGAAATTTTGAAGGTATTTATCTATCTATTCATCTATTTATCTATCTTTTTATTGTGTACTGAAGTCTGAACTCATTCTATCGTTACTTTTATAAGGTAAACTTATATAATACTCAGTCAACTTTTTTCAAGTACAAAGACAGATATTAACAGACAGGATATATCTTTATTAAGATGTTGGGCACATTATTAAAGAGCAGCTCCTCATCTAACTCTCCTTCTTTAACAGGATCACCAACTTCACCCGCTTTACCTACTTCAACTACAGTAAGAACAACATCGCTAGTCACTGCAAGTACTACTCCTACAATCGCTGAATTATCTCAACAGTTACTTTCAAATACTCCAACAAATAATGATACTAATATTAATAACAACAGAAGAATTGATAACAATGAAGGTGATAATGATATTAGTGATACTAATGAAATAGATGTTAAAAATGAAGACTGCCAGGATTTACACTTCACAAACTTATCTCTAAGGAATCAGCAAGCAACAATTAATATTACAAAAAATATAGAAGGCACGTTTTTAACCTCAAATTATTATCGAAAGAAACTCACGACATTAAATTCAAACGCTAATGATAATATTCGCCAAACCAATAATAATAGCACACATACTTTTCATACTACGTCAGCTACAACCACAGCCACAGCCACAACCACTAGTACTGCTAATAGAATTTATAACAATACTTCTATAAAAAATAGTAGTCCGATGATGAACCTGGTTAATAATACATCAAACCCAAATATTCTAAACCATAGATTTAGTACTATACCATCAAGTAATCGTATTCAAAATAGCATTCCTGCTACTAATGGTGGTACCAGATTACATAACCATCCTCAGATGCTAGATTATATATCAGATGATTTGAAACTAAAATTATTTGGATCAAAGACTATTAACTTCTCAGATAGCGACAAGAACTCGTTATCTATTGACGAAGCAGCGTATTCTTTTAGAATTCTATTTGCAGAAGAAACTGGCCAGCTTGCCTGTAGAAATAATTTTAAATTATTATTTGATTATAGCTATCCTAAAAACTCAAATATTTCAAAAATTAGACCAAATGAACTAAAACAATACATGTTTGGATCAATGATAAGAACAATGGATTCAAATTGCAAGCATAAGTTAAATGAGAAGTTCAGAACAATACCAAATTCAAATTTTATTATATTAACTAGAATATTTTATTTATCAAATCCACATAATGCTTTTGCATTAAATCTCTGTCTACCAAAATTTTTATTACCTTGCATATCAGAGGGTTGGTCCTCCTTTATCCAAAGCTGGCTTAATCAATCACAGAATATATTTATGTCAATACTAAAAGATTTTAAAATCAACAATTGTAATACTAACGCACAAACAACAATAACACAAACAAATGTCTGTAATAACAACCCTTCAACTATGTTACAAATATTAAACCAAAAGTATTCAAAAGAATTTGAAAAAGTAGTTTCCCTATTGCAAAATCATCTCATTCCTCGTCTAAGATCAACTTTTGAAGTTCCAAGGATTTTTATATTCCCATTTAATAATATCCAATTCATAGAAACATGGTTCATTGATTGTTTTAAATGGATGGATATTAAAGACGGTCCAAAAGTAAATTTTTTGCAAAGTTTATTATCAGTAATAATATTGAAATACAAACACTCAATAAACAATAATAATAGTAGTAATAGCATTACTGGTGACCTCTGCTCACCGAAGATATTTATACTATCAAATAATATGGTAGTAACAAATAAACTAATCTTTTTAATTTCTGGATTAATCGATCCAAAATTTAAAGGGAATTTTAATCTCATTAATAACTATATTGAAACACATAACGAAATTCCAATGACGTCTAAATCCAATAATAACAGCCAATCAAAATTACCAGGGTCACCTCCATCTTCTGTGTCATCAACATCATCATTTTTATCTACTGCATCATCAAATTCATCCTCGAGGTATCACTCAACAAGAGAAGGCTGGGAAATTCCGAAAAAATCAGCATGCTCATCATTTGTTTCAGTTTCACCCACACTACACAATGACATGGCATCATTTGGTGATGTAATTCAACCATCCTCATTTAAGAGTGGTAATAGTTCATTACATTATCTTTCTTCTTCATTATCATCAAGTAGTCATGAGCCTTATGGTTCATGGCATAATAAGAAGATAGCTTTATCACAATTTTTACCAAATAGTCCATCAATTAAAGAATCACACTGGGAAACTATGTCTAATCCCAGTATTAATAATAGTTTACTACACAAGACAATAAGTAACAACTCATTGCATCAGAGACCTGTGGAACTTCGTCATTCATTATCTTCCTCATCAAATCATACACCACAACCTTCACCATCCATCGCAGAATATGACGAATATCCATGGTTTGATACACCTGAATCACCACGCAGTATTGATATGTGTCCACCCATGAATAATAACCATAATAACACTAACACTAGCTCAAAAACTTGTTTAGAGTCTTTGCCACTACAAAATGTCAATATTGAAAGAGATTGCCAAAGAATAAATCAAACAAAAATTTTAAACAATGCATTTGATGAAATGATACAATCTACCATTGGTTATAAAATATCTCCTGGTATGGCGACTTTAGCGCCAGTAATGGATATCGAAATTGATCTACCACATGAATTTACTCAAGTAATGAAATTTAACGAATTATTGCCAAGATTTACTTCATACTTACCAAAAATGAATCCAATATTCCAAATTCAGGGTTGCCCAACAACAAATGATGCAGAAGCTAATATAATTAAAATGATGAAAAAATCCGACGATTCATTTACCAAATCATTAATCGTCTCCTTGCGTACTAGGGAAATTTATGAAGTTATAATTAAAAAAGATAATAAAACGGATAAAAAATATCAAAAGATTGTTAAAATTTTCAATGATGGCAAGAAATGTAATTCTGGTATACCTAATGACAAAAACCAGGAAAAATTGCAAAGATGTTTACTGTTTCTGGATGAAGCATTTAAAAATGCCAAACTATTATTAAGGGAACAAGGGAAACAGAGAGATGATAAAATTTTAAAAATATTTCATTCTATTGTAAATTATCTAGATTAAAAATAAAGATAATAAAGTAAATATACTTATCTAATTAAAAACATTTGTAATTATAATTATCTGTTATTCTTTTTCTATATAATTTAAATAAGTATTCTACATATGGATATTAGGATAATCTCTTATATATCATAAAGTCTTATCATTTTATTTCCTCATCTCAAACAACTCCTACAATAAGAGCTGCCTTATTATATATTGTTAGGATAATATCTCTACAAAATAGTTATAATATATATAGAAGGAAAAGATTCACGAAAGAAGTATTCTTTTTATACATATAAAAAATAATACAAAAGCTATCGATAATTTTTAATTTTAAATCAGAGATAAACGAGAAAGTAACAGGATCCAAAAAAAATTCAACGTCTCAAGCCTTTAATGGCTTTATCATCTAATCTATTTAAGAAGTGTTGCTCATCACCCGCACCATTTTCAATTTCATCCTCGTCAAGCTCGTAACCTTGTTTTAAGTAATAATCTCTGTCTATTTGTTGCCTATTGGAATGTGTGTCAAACTCATCCTCTGAAATATTAAAATCATTAATTTTATCCATCAAACCTTTAAAAAACCCGCCCCCACCTGTAGCCGAATTACTTTGATTTGCATTAGCATTTGGCCTAGAAGTTTTTCTAAATAAACCTTCATTTTCTTTATTTTTATTATTTGAATTAAGATTTGGATTTGGATTCGTGTTTTGCATATTTGATGTGAATGCATTAAATTTACCTTTAATAGTATTTCCAAGATTTGACACCCCATTTTGTGCTTGTACCTGTGTCTGAGGATGTGTCTTTTGAAATTCCAATTCCAAATTATGTAATTCTATCTTTAAAAACTTTAAATTATTTTCTAATTCAATAATTTCTCTTTTCTTCGAGGCTAATTTATATATTATACCTTCTTCATTTTTCTTATTTAACTGAACACCATTTTCAATATCTTGACCTTGTTTTATAGGTGTTAAAGGTAAATTTTTTGGTGTTATTGGCACTTTCTTTGTTGGTGTTTCCTTAGTGTCCTCGTCATTTGCGTTTGACCTTGTGGGAAGAGCCGGCTGAGAATCTGGGCGTTGATTTTGCTTAGTCACAAGATTTAATTTATGAAGCTCGAGGGGTGTGCTTACGTTACGTTGATTTGACATTAATCGCTATTGTATTTGGTTTGTTTATCTTGTTTGTCGTAAATTTTAAGTTTAACCTTGTTTTAATTTGTTTAGTAATTGAAAAAAAATTACAGCAGCACTAAATATACTTGTTGAGAGTCTTGAACAAGATGATAAACAGAAACAAAGATATCCAAAAAGCTACAGACACCCAAAATATGGAACTTATTGATATTAGTTATTATTTTCTTAACAAAAATAGTGATGATAAATTAGTTAAGTTTTTTGAATATGACCAAAATGATAGCAATATTATATACACGTTAAATAATGGTAGTGGGTACAATGAAAGAGTCAACGAGCTATATAATGCAGGTATTGAAATTAAAGAATTTGTAAAAACTTTCCAAAAGAAAAAAAATAAGAAACGGAATACACGTTTACAATACTACGAGAGTCTTATTCAACTAATTGATAATCAATTGCTTTTGTTTAATAGAATTGTCGAAAAAGAGACAAACTGGGCACTATACCCTCTCTTAATACTGGGTAAACAGTTAATTAATGCTTCTTTCATATATAGTGACATGCTTAAGGTTACTAAAAGTAAACAGGAGAGTAATGAAGCGATTGAGAAATGTGGACGTAGTATTCATAGATCATTCACTCTTTGTTTAAATGATAGAAATCCAAATTTAAATGAAAACAGGAAGGTTGGTATCTATATGTTTGCGAATTTGGAATTTAAAATATATCATAAATTAAATAATAGGGATATGATCAAAAATTTAATTAAAGTGATTAAGACGAGGCAGGATGAAAATTCTACAGTTGATTTTATTCCAAGACTAGAGCAAAGTCTTGCTAGGTATTATAGATCACATATTGTGTTATTTAACTATTATATGGGACAGTATTACGGGTGCTTTGAAAATGATTTTAAACAAGCGTTTAATTATTTATACAAATCACTATTAGAATGCCAGTGTAGTGATATTTTACAGATTGAAAAGATATTAATATTGCTAATACCTTTTGGAATATTATCCAGAAGGATATACCCAAATTATGATATCATAAATAATCAAATATTAAAGATAGATAACCAGAAGAATAGGAATCCTAGCAATAACGCTATCATGATTAAAGAGATTTTTCACAAAATAATTAAATGCTTGATTACTGGTAATTTAAAAGAATATGATTTAATTATCAGGAACGAATTAAATGAGATCTTTTTTCTTAAGAATGGAATTTATGTTGCAATAGAATTAATTAGAGAATTCGTTTTATTAAAACTGGTAAAAAGATGTCACAAGGCAAATAATGGAAATACTATTATTGCACTAGAACTGGTTAAGTGTGGCGATTCAAGGTCAGAAATTTTGTCAAGATCTAAATCTAAATTTAAATCAAACGATGAAAAGCTAACTACAGTTGAAGAGGATTATTATAATAATTTAGAATGTGAATTAGCTAATTTAATTAGTAAGAAGTACATAAAAGGATACTTATCGCATGGAAACAAATGCATCGTCGTCAGTAAGACAGATCCATTTCCAAATATGGTGGTATCATTAAATTAATTATGCATTACAACTATTTTATGTTCAATATTATACATATATATCTATGTAATAAACACCAACTTTCATTGTACTATCTCCTACAAATACAAGATAAACTTGATACAAAAAGGAGTTAATTGCCATACGTATTTTTATTATGGTGTAATTTTCTATTATTGTCACAATAACTCTTATATTTCGACCTTTTCGTTTAATCATAATATAATGAACATGCGGTTTTAAAAAGACTGCTTATTAGTTTAAAAATTAGCTACTTAACTAAATAAAAATATAAAACTATTTACATATACAATAACATAAATTGCGACGAGAAAAGAACTTATTAATAAAATTCAGTGTATTTCTTGTAATAGTATAGTGCACTAATACCACCTAAGAAAGTTAATCCAAGAGGTACTGGCTTCTTAAATCTAACTGGGATACCTCTAATGACACCTGTACCAAATAATAGTGCTGATGTTCCTAAAGCAATTTGAATGCCACCTTCTTGATTATTATGTAATAAATATGCTGATATTCCATATAGAGCACTGACTGATAAACCAGCAATTAGGGATGGAAGAGAGTTTTTACGAACGTAACCCATTAAACCACCAGTTGCGGTTAAGACAGATAGAGTAATAGCAGGATGTTCCATAGTTAATTAATTATTAGATTGATTGGTCGATTGATTGATTAGTTGTGTAGAGTCTGTGTGGGAGACTTATATATGTGTTTTATGTCACTGCTTTTATCTATCATTCAAAATATTTGTAAATCCCTTTGTTTTTTCTGCAGCACGTTTGGTTTGTACTGCTTTTTGATTGAATGCAAAAAAATCATTAAGAATGTATACAAGGGCACTCTTGAACAATCGGAAGAGAAGCTATTTTACTTCACACTCCCCTATCGTATCTTAATGATTCCCACATACCAGCTTTTAATATTATTTATTATCTCTACCATACTTGGTAATTGCTTAATTACTTCACTCTATATCAGCTGCAAAAACTTGTAGATAAAAACTAGAACATATTATTACATCTACAATAATATGCAGAAAATAATACAACAGAGTAAACTGTTAATACAAAAACAGTAGAATTAGCATGTCCTTATTGAACTGCTTTGGTGGTTGGTTCATTTCCTAAACCCTCTTCTAGAGAAAATTAACAACCGGGTAAATACACCAAATCATTATTAACGATTAATAAATTTTATTTTGAGGTTCTTGATGTAAATTTTAACACGTTATTGAAATATTTTATTATAGAGAGTTTGTGGATAAATTATATATATAGATATATAGACGAGTAATAACATTATCCTTAGTTTTTTTAATACCAACAATATCTCTATCTTCACAAATTATCCTTATCTGCTAAGATGCTAGAACAACCACCACAACAGCAACCGTTATCATTAAAGATTAAATATCTGAAACTAAAAAGAATATATGATTTAAATAATAAACTGAGAAACGAATTAAGTCGTGAGAGGATCACGGCATCAAATGCATGTCTTTCAATAATAAATTTTACCTCCAATGAAAAGGATTATACGTTACCTGAAATATGGGGATATCCGCAAAATGGTTCAAATCATTTCAGAGAAAATAATTTAAGAGTATCTTCAAATAACAGGTACAATGGGGATTACCATAATACGAATTCACACTCGGCTAGCTGTTGTACTATTGTTTAATCAAATAACTAAATAGAATACTCAAAAGAAAGGACACTATATATTTAAAACATATGTAATATTAAGGAACTAAAATAAAAATAAACATAAACTTTTCACTTACCGCTTATAGAACTTCAATTTCTCCCATATCGGTATTATCACCACAACCACAATCGTAATCTTCTAAAACCTTACTACAATCGTAAATATCTTTCTTTAAATATTCATTTACTTTGTTATGTATATGACATCCCCACAACGCAGCAGCCTTTCTGCTGGATGTTTGAACAGGATATTTCTCAATTAATTTAACAAAATGATAAGAACATTCACCACAAGGGTATAATTCCGCATATAACTGGGTAAATTGTTTTAATTTGCTACGCTCTTCTGTACTAGGCTCATCAGGGTACCTGGCCAATAATGTATGAAAATATTTCCACGATGCATTTCCTAATTCTTTCTTGGCATCAAGATCTGGCATTGACGGCATAATAGAATCAAACGTCTTTTCTGTGTTTTTTTGTACATTAATTTTCTTCTCTTGAACCCTTGAATTTTCTTTTTCAATAGGTTGCTCACTTACTTTAGCCATAATATTAGCATCTGCAGGGGAGTTTGTTCTTAGAACCTCGCCTGATTTAAATGTCACCTGTGAATCTCGAATCGCTAGGTATGTAGCCAATAACACAACTATCAAAATCACCGTACTTAGCAGTCTTTTCTTATTTCTTAACACCATTGCACACATCACTTCTCTCCTCTTAATGTTCTGATCCAAAATACTTTTAATATTTCGATGTTTTAATATTACGTAGTTTTTTACTTTTGCTGTTTCTTTTAAACTGGATATAAAATTTAGTTCCGAATTTTAAAAATAGAATAAAAAAACAAACCACAACAGGAAAACAGATCAACAAACCCCACATATTAATAGATTTAGAGGTGAATAGTTCCATATACTCAGCTTGAAATATAATGGCACAAGAGCAAGAATACCACTTAGAATCTACAAGACTAGAATCATTCCAAAAAGGAAAGGCCATCAAGAATAAAAAATATTCATGGAGATATAAAGTCATCCCATCGACACTACTAGCAAAACTGGGATTTTTCTTTGATCCAACTTCAAAAGAAAAGGATGCAATAGGTTGTATACATTGCAAAAATCATACTTCAAATTTGCGGGGTTGTAGATCAACGAGAAAAGATGAATTGGAAACAATATCTAATATTCTAACATTGCATCTTTCGGCAACAGATCTTTGTTTAATGTCGTACTTAAAATTAAAACTACTTCGTGATAACAAGTTAAATATGGGTGTTAGCGCTTGGGATCAGGATAGATACTTTTCAGACCCTTTTAAGAATGATAGGCGAGTTTGGAATTTGTTTTACGAATCTTTTTATGGTGGACAAAATCACAATGACTTTGCGAAGAGTATGGCTGATGCCGGGTTGGTCAAGTATGATTCGTCATTGACAAATTTTAAGGATGAAATGAGTTACTATAATGGAATGAATGTTGGGACGGTAGGTTATTGCATATACTGTAAATGTATTGTTATAATAACACCAAGTGGTGATAGTAATAACATGAAAACACCGTTGATTTCCCATTTTGAAAAGCGAAAAAATAAAGATTGTTATTATTTCAAAAGATTTGAACAAAAGTATAACTTGGGGAGTATTAATATACAGATTTTGAAAAATTTCAAACTTAGTAACAATAAAGAACATGGTGGCACATATGCAAAGTCTGTCGCCCATGTACAGCACATGAAAAGCATTGGATTAATAAATGACGAATTATTTATGGATAAAGGTTCGAGTAAAGCTTATTCTGAAGCGCTACAACAAAATGAACCCCAGAATGAAAGTTTAACATCAGTAAAATCTGAAGCACCCAGTGATATCGAAAAGATTAACAAAGTCCAAGAAGAACTGAGGGATGAAAATGGTATTAAAATAGCTCTATTTGATAATAGAATGGATAAAGTACCTGAAGAAAATATTTCAGACGACAACCATGAGAAAAATTCTTTGAAGAGACTATCAAGTTCTCCTATTAACAGACGAAAAATTAAATTAATAAGATTTTCGCCACAGAGAATTTCATCTTCTGACACTTTATCGTCTAATAATAATACAATAGATAAAACTAATAATTCACTAGAAAATGGACCAACTGGTAAACAATTGGTTGTGAACTTCAAAGATCACGTAAATAGGAAAAAAGAAATTGCCAGAGCGAATAAATTGTTAGATGACAATGAAGATAGCATTGATGTTTTCAGCTTTAGTAATCAGGGTCATAGTACCTTTGATATTCCAATTCAATCAACAAATATTCCATTCTCAAGAGAGAATTCATCAAATAAAGAACAAGACAATATTTTAGATACATTATCAAACATGACACCAACTTTGTTACACAACAAGAATACTGAACTATTACCCTTGACTACATCGTCAAAGGGCAAATCTTCACCCGAGTTTGTCACTGCGTTATCAGATGTCGGTAAATTACAACAATCGCCAACAAGGAACAGTATTCATAAAGATATGGAATCTAATAATCTAGGTGATATATCACCCCTTTCGAAAAACCAAAGCACGCATCAGGACTCAACTTACATTTCAACACCAATAAAATTTGACACGCCAGTGTTACCTGATGTATTACATATGAAGAAGGAGAAGGAAAAAGAAGAAGAAATTAGTAAATTTATTAACAATTCCGAGACCCCAGAACTTTCCCATAATGTTACGCTTTCAAAGGAATTGAGCAACCAACAAATAATAAGCCACGAAGTTTTGAGTATATCTCCTGAAGGTTTTAACAATCACCCTAGCCATATCGGGAGTTCTCAAATATCAATTCCTCTAGTGGACAATGAAAAAGATACTCAAACAAAAACTCAATTGAATGCCTCAGATTTAAATACAAAATTAAAGAATTTACCACTTGATGCAGAATTGAGTTCAACTACAGCATCATCATCTTCACCATCGAGTGATTCTTCTACTCCAATTGCAAGTCCTCAACACACTGTAAGAAGCTTTGCCTTAACAAAAGCCACTATACACCGGCGTCTTAGGCATGTCTAAAAATGGAAAATTATTTAGTGTTACAAATAATGACAACAAAAATTCGTACAATACCAATTTGTTAATCGATGAAATAAATACAGATAATACTATTCACAAGAGCATTGGGAATAATGCAAAACTATTAAAATTATCTTCGCCATTTGAAAACTCACCCGAGAAAATCTCACAGATGGAAAAATCGTTGGTGAGCACTGAAGCAGATATATTTCCAATAGATGCGTCAACAACAAAATTTAAGTTCGTACCAAATCTAGTCATAAAGCCAAAAATTCAGCATGGTTTTATATCAATAAATAAAAGGCTTGAGGGTATTGATACTGATAGAAATCTAATCAAGAAATATTTTCATGATCTTTTAAAATATATAAATGACAACGATGCAATGTTGAATTCAGACAAAGACGGTAATTTAAATTTTTTTATGAATAACATGCCACAGGAGGAACTAGATCTAATATTCAGTGATTGGATTAATACCAAAGTGCTTTCTATCCATAAAAATTTTGTCACTGATGTCGATAAAAAATTAGAGCTTTTGAAAAATGAATTTACTACCGCCAAACAGTCTGTCATGGAACTAGATGAAGCGGATGATAATTTGTTAATTAACTTAGGTAAAAAATTTAATATTTAACAAGATTATCAATACAAAAAACTGCTAGCTACAGAGGTACACTAAAAATAATAATATAATCATATATCTCATCACTACTAAGTTGAAGTTGATTCTCAAACCTATATAAATATTTATAGACTTATAACACTCTAACATAACCAGAAACTTTATGCATCACCACCGAATCCTTCGTCAACAGGGGTCTCTGAGTGATCTTCCATCTGTATATCATTACTTGATTCTCGGTTTTCCTGTTCCATAACCTCTCTTGCTTGATTACGTAAACCAAATCGTATTATTCTCATTTGTTCCGGAGTTAGCACTGGCCTTTCCCCAAGCTCTTGCCAGAATAACGAGTCTTCCGGTATGTCACGGATATTGTTGGTGGGGAAACCGTCGTGTTGTTCCTGATCATTTCTTCTAAGAGGTGGTATATCGTTATTGGCTGGTAGTGCAGAGCCGTTACGCAAACGTTGCCACATATTTGCATTTGGAAGTTGTGGTTCTTCATCATTTAATGGCGTCACAATACTAGCATTTCTATCATTTTGATTTACGTTTGTTATTTCCGTATTATTAATATTATTATCATTATTGTTATTATTAGTATTATTCATTACAACATCATTATTATTGTCATTACTAGTTTCATTATCACTACTATTTTCAGTTAAAATTGGATTTTCATTTCCAATATTATTCCAAACACTTCTTTCATGGGCAAGAGCAATTTCTCTTTGCCTTGTTAATAATGTTATACTATCCTTCAGATAAAGTCTTAGTACTACTGTGGAAATCTTGTATTTTTGTAGCAACTCATGAAACTTTTCGGTAAATAAAAGCCTCCAAACAAACAAACCCTTAAGATCTTTATCAATGCCTGATGCAATGACTCTTTCTTGAATTTCACAAATTTGTCTATTCAATTCTATCATTTGGATATAAACCTGTGCCATTTCATGTAACAGAAATCCTGTAAATTGAAATTGAATTCTAGCTAAACTTGCAATATTAACTTCAAAATCATCAACACGTTCATCTAGTTCATGAAATTTCCTGACAATATGACACATCTCACTGTTTAAATCACTATTAGCTCCAGGTACAATATCCCCGTCATTTTCATCATAATCACCGTTAAAAGGATCATCACAGAACTTTCTATCAACCAAAGAGATTAGATGATTTAATACATCACTATTGATATGGTAATCATGTAAAGAGCTTGAAACCCAGTTAAAAATATCATCTAATCTGTCAAATGCAATATTCTGGAAACTAAAATCATTTGCTAATCCTGGTAATTGGCTCATTCCGGTTGCAGCCATAATAGCCGCAGAGTCTTGATTTAATTCTGCGGATATTCTTTCAATACCAGTGTCCACTGTTTCTGTTGGTTGTAACATGTTATTCGTTATTATATATTTGGATAATACTTCATTAATATCTGTTTGAGGACCATTGGTTGGGGTAGTTAAACTCATAAGATAATGACGTAACTTATCAACACCTTTACCAGAAAATACACAAAATATTTGTCTTTGATTTTCACTAAAATCGCTAGGTGCAGGTCTACAAAACACTGTTATATCAGGTCTTAGAAAAGATGGCACAGCCGTCAGTGAAAGGTGTGATAATTTAGGGCAAGCCATTAGCAATTCATAAATCGGATATATTGTTAAATTAGAACAGTAGGAAAGATGTACCCTCTCTAGACTATCATTTCTACCACGAAGTGATATCATGTTTAACAAGCCTTCATCTGTCATTTGTGAACATTTAACTAGACCAATTCTTTTTAATTTGCTTAAATCAGACAGTTCGTACAGAGTTCTATTTGTTAAATTTGTACAGCATGCAAAATCAACATACTGTATTCTTGGACATGACTGTACTAGTACTCGTACACCTCGATCTGTGATATTGAAACAATGACCAAAATGAACGGTTTGTAAATTCTTACCTAATCTTGCTAAATTAAACAAAGAATTATCTGTAATTCTACTACATTTCCCTAGGAATACGTTCCTTAACTTTGGAGCTAACGTGACCATTTTTTCAATAGTTTTATCCGTGATATTCTCACAACTTGAAAAATCAATTAATCTTAATGCAGGTAATTGATCTAAAACTTTACTTAATTCAACGAAAAGTTTATCTGAGATGTTGAAATTATAAGTAATTCTAAATTCTCTCAATTGTGTTAATTTGAAGAATAAGTTGATTAAAGATTCATCACGAACGTTGGGAGTTGCCGTAATATCGACTTCTACCAACATCGGGCAGTTATCTACAAGGAGGTCGATAAGTGAATCGTTCATGTTGCTATTGGATGTAATTTTAACTCGCTTTAACATTGGTGCGTGGATAATGAAATTATTCAATGCGTTAAAGTTGACCAATCTAGCCATAGGAACGTAGAAACCTTGAACTCTAGGGCAACTCTCTGCCAATGTATTAAACACATTATCTTTAACTTCCTTAATACCCGTTATATCAACACTTTGTAAAAATTTGCAATCTTTTAATACAGCAGACACAGGATCACTTGTAATGTTTTTGCAAAAAACTAATGTTAGTCTCTCTAAGTTGTTACAGCCGACAAAATAATATAATTCTTTATCATGAATAAAATCTCCAACAAACGAAAAATTTAGTCTTTTAATCATCAATCTATAATTGAACACGGTTTCGTTTGCCTTTAGTTTCATCGTTCTTAAAAATAGATCTAATTGTTGCTTTTTATTAATATGTGGCCTATAATAAAGTATTTTAGAAATGATTAAAGCCCATAGTTTACATACTGTCAATAAATTAACATTGTCAACCTTTGAACTTAACTTATCAAAGACCAGATGGAGAATTTCTGATGGGAGTTTACGCAGTGGGAAAGATTTGCTTTGCTGGGTACCACGAACCAATTGATCATAACCAATATTTCCTATCATATCACCGCCATTCTTGAGTCGAATATACGCTTCACGTTGTAAGTTGTTAACTAATTGTTTTGAATAGTTTGAAAGTTCTTGCAAACCCTGTGTTAAGTTTGAACTCTCTGCCAAATCCAAAGAATCTATCCACTGATAGAATCTATATGTTGGATTTTCAACTGTTGGATTTTCTAATTTAGTTCTTGCATACTCAGTTATTGCAGACTTGTATTCTTCAACAATGCTTAAAATTTTAGCTTTTAATTTTTGTAATTCAATAGTTTCAGTTTCTATAGCTCTCAGTCTTATTCTTTGTAATTTATTTAAATAATTGACAGCATGTGGTGATTCGTCAACTTGTAACTGTTTTAATTTAATATTGTCTAATTCTATTTCATTTAATATGGAACGTCTTCTTGTTTCAATCATCGACAAGAAACTTTCAACTTTTGATTGTAATGCATTTTGGAACATCTGAATTTGGTCCAAATCTTCTTGGTCCAAATGTGAAATATTTGAACCGACTGACACATATATTCCATTTAGTATATTGTTCACATTATTATTACTATTATCAGTATCATTTCCCCTTCTATTATTACTATTATCAGTATCATTTCCACTTCTATTATTGTTTTGTGTATCAGTTTGATTATTTATATTGTTCATTGGATGTATATTGTCATTAGTAGGCATATTTGTATTAGTGTTACTAGGATTAGTAAACGTTGAAGTAGAATTTAAATTCGAACTAACACCAGGTCGTGTATATATCTGATGATCTGATCTCGTAAATCTTTCATTTCCATTACCATTACTGATACTAGTCTGAGTTGGAGACATAAAATGCAAATTTGAGTGTCTGAAATTCAACATCGGTTGGATTGAGAAATCTGGAATATGGTTAGATAATGGAAATTCATGGGGTTGGGTTTGAGGTTGTCCTGTGGTATTAGGATAATGCTGATTTGTATGTTCTCCCTCTTGATCTTGACTTTCGTTGTAGTTGCTCATGTTTATATGTAACAATGATCTTAGTTTGTATCTTTAAACGAAAAAAATTCTGATAACTAGAATATAACAGAAGGATCTAACGCAAGGAGAGTTGGGTGATAGTATGCTTAATGAATGTTGATTCCTTAGTAATTTGAATAAGGTTATCTTATGGGGCAAATTGGAAATATTTCAAATTGAGGTTTAATATTTAGATATATATGGCTAGATATATATGGCTAGATATATATCCAATAAAATGCGTATAATTTGATTAATTAAATACTTCTGATATATATCAATTGAACCAGTTGTAACTCTTATTATATTGATATGTGAGGTATGTCCTTGCTTTGCTTTAGTCTACCTCATTTTGCACACAGTTACTTCACTGTTGCGCTAACACAGTATCCAAACCGGAACTTCTCACAAAAAAAATGTATACAAATAAAAAATGTAGAGTTACTATTTACCCGGCATTATTTGAATATTCCTGAACCAGAAGTACAGTAACAATATACAATTAATTCCAGGTACTCTCAAAAAGGAGAAATACATTTAATAATGGTAAAAATGACATACCACACCTCTTGGTAAATATAGGTTGTTATACAATATTTGAAAAAGTCTAGAAAGAAATTGAATTTTCAGAATAGATCATTAGATTATGTAAAAAGAAATAAATATTTAAAGTAAAACCGCAATTTAGGAAAATTCAAAAATAGTTTAAGAATAATTAATTATTAATAGAATTTTAAATTAAAAAAATCAGAATTGAATCCCTAGTAAATTTAGAAAAGTTTAGAGTTGTGATATGTCAATTAAATAATAGGAAGCATGATTTGTATATCACAAGCAAAATAAGCTGAATATGCTTTAAAAATGTTTCAGAAACCAAAGCCCCCGTACAGATTAGGATTGTTAACGGAATTTGAATGCTGGTTAGCCATCTTATCATCCGTCTCTGTGGTGACATTTCCATTTGTATTAGACGTACTCGGTATATTAATATTATTGTTATGATTTGTGAAACTTAATTGTGGAAGCGACATCTGTGTTCCATTACTTAGAGTAAACTTTTCTAATTGTGACGCAATATCATCACTAATATACGAAAGATTCCCAATATTACCACTTGAACTTGGCACCTCCCCAATTGTACCAGCTGGGAACATTCCAGGATAATTATAGTAACCCATAGAATTTCCAACATCAACAGATCCCCCATTACCGATATAAGTCCCCGCTGTTGGCTGGATGATATTGGTTTGTCTTGAACCAGTACTACGAGCACTCGACATAGACATGCCTCTAATATGTTTGTCTGATTCCGCATTAAAACTATGAGACATACTATTATTTCGATGTTTGGTATAGGTAGTCTGTGTAGATGAAGTTGGAGGGGCGAGTCCCACCTCTTCCATTAATCTACGGTGCTGTTGCGCATTTGGAGAATCCTTTAAAACTGTACGGACTTGGTTAACAATATGGGCTCTGACATCATCCTCAAGTAATGGCATTGATAAAACCTTGTAAATAAAGGTTGGACCGTAGTTTGTATCACATAATATCTGCTTAAGTTCGTTTGGTGGCTCATCAGAATTGAGATCAGCAAAAATTGCACGTAGCGTTGTTTTCCTTGCAACTTCATCACCTCTATAGTTCAAAATTTTCAGGATTGTCAGAGAAGCTAGTCTATGACGGCATAGATCAACAATATGCTTTGCGAGATACGATGCCAGAATGGAATGTCTCTTAGACAACACACAAGTATCTAAAAACCATGTCAGCAATAAAGTACCATTACTATTTGTTGTTAGATATTCTGCATATATAACTATCATGGAACTTAATACTAATGTTTGCTCAGTGGTAATAATATCATAAGCTTCTAAACAGGCTCTTACGGCTCTTGCCCCGTATCTATTTTGAACAATAATCCAAAAATTGGCTAGTATATTTTCAAAGATAAAACTGTTCCAAGGGAATCCAAACTTCAAAACACATTGAATCACGTAGTTACCGAATTGATCATTGAATAATGATGTACAATAGTTTCTAATACCATCAGTTACTAACTGGATCTGTCTCGGAGTGTTGGCCATAGTTATAATCTTTTGACATGCCCATGTACCATTTTTATGGACCCCAATAGAAGCTAAGTATTTGTTAGTTTTTCTTAACATAATATCTTTTATGATATCAGAGGAGCATTCAAATAACTTTTGCACTAGCGTGTTACCTAAATAATCAGAGCTTAATTCTGGTATTTCATCTAACATCACCATAGCTAATTGCTCCAATTCTAAATTTGATAAAGTATCCGCGTCGATACTCTTTTTTAATTCTCTTAACTTTGGGGTATCGAATTCTTTGACGGTCGAAGTGTCAGGGAGTGGACCAAAATTAGTGGTATTTAATGAACCTTTTAATTTCTCAACTTTGTTTAATAAGTTCTGTACTTGTACATTATCGTGTTCCAATTCGAATGAATCGATTACTTTTTCTAACGATTCCCTTTTCTCTGTTATAGCAGCTGGGGGTAAAGGGAATGGGCATTGCTCTTTCTCATTTACGGAAGCAGAATGTGTGTGATAGGTATGATTACCATTTTGAGCTTGTATTTGTTGGTGTTGCTGCTGCTGGTAATATTGATTAAATATAGGAATAGAAATGCTACCCTTTTGCTGAAGAGTAACTGCCCCATTGTATAATTGTTCTTGCAACAACGGTTGCGGAACATTTTCACCTTGTGAAGGTATTGGTTGAGTAAAAAATTGATGAGGTTGCTGGTGCATGGGAAGTATTTTTGCAAAGCAGACAGTACTTGGTGCACCAATCATAGAAACTTCCTTACCTTGCAAGGCATCTAATGCACGAACTGCACTATCGACATTATCAAATTCCACAATTGCCATGTTAATGTTCTTTAAGGTTCTTGAAGAAACAACTTCCCCAAACTTACTACACAAAGTTGCTAATGATGTACTTGTCAAATTGACAGCATTATTGAAATGAGGTTGCTGGTCTTGTAATGGAAAAACATGAGAAATCGAAATTGTATTTGTTGGTAATAAATTTGTTATTTGATTTATTGGTGGAACACTTGGATCCGTAGAAACCCAATTAATTGACCTCGGATCTATCTCATCAATTACTAACGGAAACTCAGCATTTTCTTGAGTTGATCCAAATGTGTATGGAGCTCTCGGATGCCCCCCATACTGGTATTGTTGGGCATCTGTGTAGATACTTGATGCATTCGATCTGGAACGTTGCCTATTAGAAGCTGTACTGCTCCACATATTACCAGTTGGAACTCCTAGCTTATTAATATCGTTGACATTATTGTTTATGCTGAGATTGTTATTGCTTATATTTCCGTTTAATGTATTATTAAGTGAGGTGCTATCTTGGCTTATATTCGCTGGAATAGGTGGAATTGAAGGATCAAAATATATGGGTTTAGAATACTCGTTTACTGAATTACCATTTATTTGACTTAAAAGTTGATGTTGTATAGGATCATTAAGACTGTTTGTATTATTGGCCCATAGCGTACTTGAGGATGTTGGATTTTGTGCAATTGATGAAAGCGATGTAATCTGAGAGGATGTTGTATTTTGCCTTGGTCTTGGATCTTGTTGTTGTAAGCCTAGACTATAATTGTACGAATCATTTGACTTTCTTGTAGGATTTAGTATATAATCAGTAGTGGATGGGAAATGAATTAAATTATCTGTTTCAAATGGAGGAGTTAAACGCCCAGATCCATTCATGGTCATATCATTTGTAGTTGGAAATAGAGTGCCACCTTTTAATGGGGTGTTTGATGGGAGTTTAAGATCAATAGTTGATTTCACACTACTAAGTGTAGGCGAGTCATCAGCATTGCCTTTATTTGAACCCTTTTTGGATGAATGTAATTTGGCACTGATTGACGGAAGTAAATTACTTAACGTATTTGAAAATTTACCAGCACGAGATCTATAAGAACCAAGCTTTGGAGTGTGCTGCGTTCCAATTTGATCTTCCTCCTCTTCAAAGCTCTCTTCATATATTGGAATTGTAATGCCAGGTTCAATAATTTCCGGGATGTTAGTTAAACTTACCTTATTTTGTTTTTCATTATCCATATTCGATAATTAAATATAATCAGATATAATGTATTTGTTCTGCCTTAAATCGATGTATTTGCCTTCTTCTAGAATTGTAGTTTCGTGGTAAATCGCTGAAATATATAAATAGGAGTGGTAATAATTTGATTGAAAGATCAGAAAATTAGAATGAGATATCGTATGCCTATTTCTTTTATGGTTATTGATAGATAGTCTATGGCATAAATTTGTTAAAATATTGCCAGTGTATGTGCTACAAAAACAATAGAACCAAGGTGTTAAAATTCAGTATATTTTGTTTTTTAAAATGATTTTTTATAATTAGAACTTCATGCAATCACGCATCTACAAATACTTACAAAGTATAATATGATTTGAATTTTAACAAAGATTCCATGCGTCTGATAATGAATAAATATATAAATAAAATAATATGTAGAATGTGTCTATTCTAGTCTCGTTTATCACGACTAATACCCATTAATAAGACTTTTCATGGGATGAAAGAACACGCCCCTATCTTACTACTGCTTCTTCATTGTCAATCGTTTTTCAAGTAACGTGCTGTCGTAGGTATTTTTCGTGCTAAAACAGCTTGCTGCAAAAATCATGACATCTTTTGCATACTGTAATAACAACAGGTGTCACAATTATGATTTGACCATGCAATTTTCAATAATATTAAGGCATACGTTGAAAACATAAAAAAATATAAGATAATTTGAAATAACAAATATATTAAAAAGAGATTTAAGAATCTTAAAACTATATAGAGTTCTAAATATATACCAATCCTTTGATAATACCTTTAATCATAAAGCAAACCGAATAATTTTTTTTAAAAATTCCCTGATTGTACGCTTAAATGTGCATCTTAGATCTTCTCCAGTTTCTTCTCTTAGAGTTGTAACGGATAGTGTTGTTAGTTCTTAATCTGATCCATTGTGGCAATGGTCTGTTTTGGTTCTTAGCCTTAGCTAACTTTTGCTTGGTTCTGAAGGACTTTTGAGCCTATAATGAAATATTATAAATAATATTATATTTGTTAGTAATTTGCTATTTGTAGATTTTTTAACTGATAAAGTACTGCCAATTTTATGAGGCCATGCTAGATTAATATGCAGGTATTATAGTATTCTTATAAGGAAAGAAAAATAGTTATTGACATTACTGATTTCAGTTTATTTTAATATATATTGTATTCTCTCATATAAAGCAAGGGAAATACTTTAATTCGAAGATTTGAAGTTCCCATAGCATTCATGTTCTGGTTTATCCTAGTCATCATTTATTATTTACTATCTACCTTTTATTAATGTGTTCAATTTTAACAATTCTAAGTATATGTGGTATTATGGAAGCTGATTTTATGCTCTATCAAATTGTCTAGGTCTGTTGTGGTATATGAATCATTATGTAACCATCTCAATGCTATTTTCTTGGAATTGTTTATAACACATGTAGTCTTAATGTATCTCATATAATTCTAATATTGTACAGTCTCGTTTGCTATCTTTTACATACAGGCATCGTATTATACTTGTGGATACTATCTTTCAATATTGGTTAAAATTCCAGTATTACCTTATTAACACACTCTGTCTATCTTTAATAGCTTCTATAGCACATAACCCAGAAGTCACTACAATCTTCGTCATTATTTCCTGTGTTATTGGGTATTATTGCACCATTACAGATTGTACATATTAGACTATACTATTCTCAATGAGATTGTGCGAATGTCAGAACTGGTAGTACATTTGCACAAATTATCGAATTGGGAAAAAGATTGCAGTATATTTCCCGAAATTTTTCAATTTTTCAATAAAAATAAAGATAAAAATTTACTTATTTATTTATTTATAAAAAGATTACAATAAACCCATACACTTGAAATAATACATCCGATCACCACATCAGTTATTATGCATTAAAACAGTCAAATAAGTTTTGTATAATATCTTTCCACTATAACATTATCTTAAATATTATATACATTCCAACATATTAAGAGCTATGTAATTGATAGTAACTTAGATGTCAACAAATGTGGTTGGAAGGTCTACTTTTAATTAGATTAAACATGAAACGGTACAATTAAGTACATGGTTGACGAATGGTTTGTACATAACGATTAAAAATAGTCAGAACACATTGTAAATTAGATTCATTAATGATAAAACCGTAAAATTAAAATATCAGCATTGACTACTGAAATCATTTATTTATTTGTATTAAGGTTATGTAGATGTAAAAGTATATAATCTTCGAATTTATAATCTTACAAGTGATGGAAGAAAAGAAGTACATGTAAACATAAAACAGTTTTGAATGCAAATCATAATCTTCTACCTCTTCTACCACCCTTCTTTCTGGTAGAATCAGATGGAACTGGAGTAACATCTTCAATACGACCGATTCTTAAACCGGATCTGGCTAAAGCTCTTAAAGCAGCTTGACCACCTGGACCTGGGGTCTTGGTTCTGGTACCACCAGTTGCTCTAATTTTAACATGGACAGCAGTAATACCAACTTCCTTACACTTAGCAGCAACATCTTGGGCAGCTAACATAGCAGCGTATGGAGAGGATTCATCTCTATCAGCCTTGACCTTCATACCACCAGTAACTCTGGCGATGGTTTCCTTACCAGATAAATCGGTAACGTGGACGAAAGTATCGTTGAAAGAAGCAAAGATTCTAGCAACACCAAAAACTTGAGAGTTATCACGAGATTGAACGACGTCTGTTTAACATTGAAAATGATATATACGCAATTTGTTAGTAAAAAAATATATTCCTAGTGAGACTTCATTCTTAATGGAAGAGTTTGAATGATTGTCCTTGCAAATGTTCCACTAAACATTAAATTATTTCTTAAATAAGACATACTGGACATTGTGAATTCGGATGGGGTTCTTCTTTATGGTAATTATTAATTTAAATAAACAGTCACATTTTCTAAAGTAGTTTAAAATATCAATGGAATTCTAAATCGTTGTATCTGTGCGACAATGAAAATTTTCTGGTGCATCGTGAAAGATTATTTTGCGAGACTGGGAACTTTCTTATTGTCGCTTCGTTTTGTTGCGTGTGCTGAAATAAACCGCACAGTGCTTATAAAAAAGAGGGCAAGGTGCTGGAGAAGTGCACTACTTACTATCCTGTCTGTATCGTATTCAAAAGTTATATTTGTGGTATATATACACATATCACATCGTACATAGTAGTACATTATGTATGGTAGACATTATGGACGTGAATAAAGTTATAGTTCATATAATTAGTCCATTATTATCTTCACAATTTCACGGTTCTTTAACGTGAAAACTGTATATAATAATTTGTAATTGTAATGGGTAATTCAGTGTAACCTTCGTGTATTTTCTACCAGAGTAAACTACCTTATAAATATGCATATATACTAGTTTATTCCACACGGTAAGACTTGTTGAATTGACCTTATTTGTACTATAGGAAATACCTCTGTTTTACAATAAATTATCCGCTTTTAAATTTTTAGGGCTGTTAAAATACTCCGTTCATTTATTATAGTGGTAAGGCACAGTAGAATCCGTACTTATAAAGTCACTTTGTAACATTAACATCAAATCGGCTCCTTATAGAGCGTAATAGAGCAATAGTTTCATAAATTTAATCAATAGGTGCATGAAATTTAAAGGATATGACTGAGAAAGTTGAAGAATTGTCAGATTTACTTTGTGAACTTTTGGTTTTTCATTACATTCAAAGTAATGCAGGGTCCACACAGAAAGATGATTTAAAACATATACTATTGAATTTTCCTCCAGATAATTTCTTAAATGAATCAAATTCAACTGGATTAATTACATATATTGAAACTGAATTAACAAACTATTTTGAGATAAGCAATACAGATGAGAATTTCAAAATAGCAGATACTACACTATGGTGTCAATTATTGGACCCCAGTAGGAACCCACTACATTCTTCGATTGCATTACAGATAATAATATTCTTGGCAAATTCATCACTTATTAATAAGCAGATATTAGGCAATATGTATCAATTTCAGACTGTACTATACCAGCAAATATCTACAGAGGCAGTACAGAATGCGCTATTAATGTCCAAGATGATAGAACTATATTCAATTATACTCTCTGTTAATTGCGAGCCAAAAGTTTTAGTGGATATATACGAGAATATACAAGGTGAAAAGAAATTTGACCTATTGCGATTATTAACTGCAAACATATCAGATCCACAATCACAAACTTTTTTAAATTTTGAAAATGCATATAAGATTTTAAACATACCAAACACTGATAAGACCCAATTATCATTCCAATATTTTATAGAATTCAAAAATATCACATGCAATAGGTTTATGACTATTGGAAATAGTACATTTTTTGAAATAAGAGAAGGTAAGTTTTGCATATCCAATGATGAATACATAATAGCGCTATTTGACGGGTATGATTTTGAACCAAAACTGTCTTATTTTTTGGTTATCATTTTAAATGGTGATGAAACAACATTGTTTGTAGATGGTAATTACATTAACAGTGTAGTTTTAATGGAAAAGTCGATACCGAATATCAAAAGTTTTGAAGTTGGATCTATGATTTCTTCTTTCAAGTTATTCAGGTTTTGTATATGGTCATTTATACTTCCAGTAGAAGTTATCAAAACAATGAATAGTTTGGGGAGCTTATTCTATAACTCCGTTCAAACTGACTATACTGCAAATGGAATTGAAAAAAATATAAATGAGGCACTTTTGCATAAAATATTTTTATCTAATGAATTTATAGATCAATCATATTCAAGATTCATAGATCGGATTAATTGTTTGAACGACGAGAAACTACTCATGGAAGTTAATATCGACAAATCAATTGCTAAATTTAAAACAAATAACTATACCCTTAATTTTGATAGTAATAAGAATAGCGATACAAATTTGGAACTTGGGAAATGTTACTATTTTAAATCTTCAAATTTAGCCACCATGCTACAATCAATAGATTGCTTGCGATGTATACTTAAAGAAATTGAAAGAAGTGAATCAATGTCTAACGTGTTTGGGCATACTGAACATCTAATAATGCTATCAAAATCCCCTATGCTGAAGAATTGGTTTGTATCAGAGGATGGATATTCATTGTTAGGTTTCATTCTTAAAAAAATTGTTAAAAGGTTTGAAGCAGGTCTTTCTATTCAATTTTTAAATTTGTTTTTAGAATATTGTGGCTGGGATTTTAATGATTTATCTAATTCCATTATTGATAACTATCAAGCCTATCAGAAACTGATTCTTGATTTTGATTTGTGGTATTTTGAGTCACCTGATGGTAATATCCAACCGACAGATACTGAAATTATACGATACTTGTATTTTCATATAACTTTTTTGGTTGAAAATTCAAAGTACTCTGAATATAATAGGAACAAACTTCAGAATTTCGATCTTCTTGTTCAACTATGTTACTATCAGCACATGAATTATAATACAGACTTTAGCGTGTTGAGGCATGATCTTTCCAATGTTTATAGATCTCTTTTGAAATGTAATATTTCTGCAAGTAACCTCCAATGGTTTTTAAATTTTATTTATTTTGAATTACAAAATGGTGATACAAAAAATGCAGAAATAAATATGATGGCTCTAGATCTGCTTCTCTATGAAATTATGGACGATGAAAGCACAGAGTCCATTTTAATATGTGCCAAATCCTTATCACCAAAGCAACTGCTTATGATCATGGATGTGTTGGTATCAAAAACAGGGGATCCAACGATATGCCTAAATATTCTATTAGAACTCTTTATGCTCAATAATCCATTACTATCCAAGTTTATTAAGAATAGTGGAATGATATTACTTTTACATATTCTAAGAAAGGCAAAAATAGATTACTATCCAGTTATTGTTTATCTCCTATGCTCATATTCATTAGGAAATAAATGCAAATGCTTGGATTTATATAATCATAACAGTATTATATTAGACTTTGATCGATCAAAACAGTTTACAACACCTGAATTGGTTTATATTTCAATTCAATTATTAGATTGGGCAATTTTAAATGATATTAGTATGGTTTTCCCTTCAGACCTTCCAGTATTTATTTATGATTTTGCGAAGTGTGTAGAAACTCACAGTTTCTTTTATGAATCTGAATCGAAAACTACGGGCATTTTAAACCCTAGTTATAGATACTTAACTGTTGCACTATTTGACCTTATGCTAACTTTAAACAAACCACAAAATGGAAAAATATACGAGAAGCCGGTAAACTATATTATGCAAATAATTTCAAAGTCTGCCTTAAATGCCTTAAATGACCTTAAAGGCACCAATTTCCAGTTATATATTGGATCTTTTTTAAAAGCGAGGTACGAAATAACAGTCTCTTATAAAAAATCAAGTGCAAGAACCATCAACAATTACGTAGAACTAGCCTATCTAAAATTCATTGTCCCAGACCTCTTTGATGAACTATTTGTACAGATCACTTCCAGAGGAACAGATGTTGAAATAAATCAATACCAGCTCTCGAATATTCTTTTTCTCTTTCAGATCTTCAAGAATGGTATTCGTTCCATCAAATTGAAAACTTCATTTCTATTATCAGCATATAAACTTTTGTTAGAATGTCTTGAAATATTTTCAGACAAACGAAAATCTAACGTTAGCAATATATCAAGAACTTATGTTACTAGTATTTTTACGTTCTACACGACATTATTTCTAAAATTCCCTCTTTTAAAACAAACAAAATGGGATACTATTACTATTCAACAATTCTGTGGATTATTTTTAGTACATAAAAAGATACTACTTGATCCTCACCATGGGTTTTGTAATATAAGAGCAATATGCCTACTGTTGGAATTCTTTATATTTCTTTTAAATGAAAACGGCTATGATAAGATTCTTATTGACTGTATTAGGACAATTTTATTGTACAGAAAAAAAAGTTTGAATGAAGTTATAGAATTATTGAACAAAGAGCATTGCTCTTTTATAACATCTATATTTAACCAATTATTGGTCTCAAATAATGATGAAAGTATGTCACTACTGTTATCAGTCAGTGATTATATTTTGACTGGTGAACAAATATTGAGATTCAATGATATTTGCCTCAAGGAATTACAAATAAGCAGCGTACACCAATTGTTGGATTCCAATGAAGTAGCCTTAACGTTGCAAGAAACGAAGCAAGAATTTGTAGATGACAGTTATAAAACATCGAAAAAAATATATTTATTATTTCAAACGGACAACAAAATATTTGATGAAACTATAATGCGCACATGTGATAGAGGTTATTCAAATTTTAAAACAGATATACAAGAAGATTTTATCTTTTATTCCAATGAAGTGGATAAACAGTTATTCAAATTTGAGCTTACATATAATATTCAAAATAATATTTTTGACTCTGTGTTATGGACCTTGGATTCAACTGAAGACTTTGATCATTCAAAAAGAAGATTAATTCCATATTATAAGCCTAATGTTGAAAAAAAATCTTGCATTCAGCATTCTACTAATGTTGTAACAACAACAACAACAACTAGTAGTAAAATTAAAAGTAATAGCAGCAGTGTGCTTTCATATGATTTCGTTTTGGATATTAACAATACTACTACTATTGAGTTTGAAAGTAAAAATGAAAATAGAAAAGTTTTAAAAGTTCTAAAAGATGGGGATGTTATCAAGCATATTTGGAACTGTAGTCGTATTGTTGGTTTGGATGTGAAAGAAGGAATTTTAATTTTAGGAAATGAGCACCTTTATTTTGTGAGTAATTATTATTTCTCAAAACTTGAAGGTAAAGTTGTAAATTTGACAGAGGTTCCATCATCTAAGAGAGATATAAATATAGGTATAATAACTGGTAATATATTGGAACCTTCAAAACTACAAGAGGAAAATAATGAAATATTAGTATGGAAAAATGATAGCTTAATTTTTACAGCTAAAAGACCATTCTTATTACGTGATGTTGCTATGGAGATAATGTCAGAAAATAGCGGTAGCTCATTTTTTAGTTTTAATGATAAGAGTTTAAGAAATAAAGTTTATCAGATAATTTCTAAATTATGTCAAAATGAAAATGTGGATCCTGTCTTTGCTGAGGTGTTAAGAGAACTGGATCTGCAAAGTAATTCAATTGGATCCAAAAATGGTATAGCAAAATCCAGCATAACCTCAAAACTTTTTAACGCCATTACTTCAAATACCTCTCACAGAAATGAGTTTGAGGCCACTAAACTATGGCAAAATGGTGAAATATCAAATTTCTATTATTTGATGATTTTAAACATCATCGCAGGGAGGTCTTTTAATGACTTAACACAATATCCTGTATTCCCATGGGTAATATCAGACTATACAAGTGAAGAATTGGACTTGACTAATGAAAATTCATTCAGAGATCTTTCTAAACCAATGGGTGCACAGTCTGAAAAGAGAAGAGATATGTTTATTGAACGATATGATGCGTTAGATTCCTTGAATAATGCAGAGTCTCCTCCTTTCCATTACGGCACACATTATTCATCCGCAATGATTGTTGCGTCATATCTTATTAGATTGAAACCATTTACAGACTCATTTCTTTTACTTCAAGACGGTCAGTTTGGTCACCCTGATAGGCTCTTCCATTCTATTGAACGTGCATGGAGTTCAGCAGCAGTTGAAAATACAACAGATGTAAGAGAACTGATACCAGAATTCTTTTTCCTTCCAGAATTTTTAATCAATATTAATGGATATTCGTTTGGGAATGATCAGAATGGCAATGAGGTTAGTGATGTTGTCTTACCTCCATGGGCAAAAAAAGACCCCAAGATATTTATTGCAAAGAATAGAGAAGCATTAGAAAGTCCGTATGTTAGTCAACACTTACATGAGTGGATTAATTTAATATTTGGTTATAAGCAAAAAGGTATCAATGCAGTTAAGGAGGTAAACGTTTTTAATAGGCTAAGTTATCCGGGTGCAATTAACCTGGATAAAATCGATGATGAAAATGAAAGGCGTGCCCTTACTGGAATTATTCATAACTTTGGTCAAACTCCACTTCAAATCTTCCAACAACCGCATCCACTCAAATTCATTGAAAAGAGGCAGGCTGTTAATTTGCGTCTTTTTGAAGACATTAAAGAAGAACCTTTAGAGCGTATACCAAATGAGGTAGGTAATAAAGCGGTGTCATCTATTGCATGTATGGATATAGTAACGAATAAGTGCAAGAATTGGAAGGGATATCCTTCTTTGAACATAAGTGTAAAGAGAAAATTTGGAGACACAACAATGAAAATAATAGATGATTATTCAATTGTAATAAATAACACTATTTTTAAGAATATTCACTTCGTTGATATCACATATCTTGTTAGCTGGAAAGTAGATATGTTTATTACTGCAGATGTTAATGGGTTGATTAAAATATGGAAATATAATCATCTTGGGACATGTATCAAATTATTTCATGTCGGTACCCTATATGGACACTTGCATGAAGTAAAATATATTGGGTGTTTTTTTGACTACAATACTATACTGACTTTAGACGTATCTGGTAAAGTTTATACATGGGATATGATTGCATATCAACCAATTAGATGTTTATCGACAGTATCAACATGCACAGCGATTTCAAAATTACATGGTAGTATAGCCTTGATCACTAAAGATAATGTATTAGAAATCTACAATTTGAATGGAATGAAATACTTATCAAGCAAGATAGAGCAAATAAAGAGTGTCACTTGCATGGAGTTTCTGAATTTTGATTCAATGAATTCTCATACTTGGCAAACCTTTTGGAACAAATTTGAAGTCTTGTTTGTGGGTTATTCCGATGGCAGTATATCGGTATATGAATTGGATCTTAGTACGCAAAATGTGTGGGAGTTAAAACTTTTAAAGACGTTACTAACTGGAAACTGTATAGATATATCATGTATTAAAGTCCATACATCTGTGGATCAACAAGAAGGTGTGCATTGGTACATAAAAGATTTCGAGGTCATCGCAGGTAACATTAGGGGTAGCCTATATATATGGAAGTAAACTGGAAATATTATGTTCGGCATGCATTCTGAAAATATTATTTGATTCAAAGTTATAGCAGACGGATATCTTGATTGGTGGGGGTATAATCAGATATATATGTAAATTAATAAGCTGAACTTCTTTTGCAGAGTAGCATTTAAGACTGTATATCTTTTTTATATATAATATATCACAACATATACTAATGTTTACTGGATTGACAGGCCCATATGTGTTGTCTATCATAAAAACAGAACATTGACGATGTTTCCTTCAGCATTATTTGCTACCGCGTTCTACTGAGCAACCCTAAATCATTTTAAACGATTAGGTGTCACTTTTTTCTTTGTTTATGTGAAAAAAATTTATCTTCATTGAGCGAAAAGTAAAGTAGACCACTAGGTCAACCAAAAGAGAATCTCAAAAAACAAGTGAAACCCACATACACCAACATATATGACATAACAATTCAAAGCACCTCTAAAAATATAATAGCCTGGGAAAATTGAGAAGTATATTGAAGAAATTAATATTGTACCCGCTTACAGATTATTTTTTACCATATATTAAACTATTTAATCTCTTTTTGGTGTGCTTTTTCTCCCAAAAATACTTAGTTGAAGATATTTGGCTGTTTTCAATACCAACAATATCCATTATACATTTGCATAATATAGTGGTAATAAAAGAAAATATAAACTGAAAAAGGTAAAATGGCGTATCCTCGACCACCTCGTAGACTGGGTGACAAGAAGAGATACTACTATTCTAATAACCCTAATCGAAGGCATGCAACCCCATACACCAAACAAAATTTTGGTAAACCATATAGCACTGGGTTTAATGTACAACCATCTCCAGAGATATCTAGCAAACCACCTATGGAAAGACATCTTTCAGCGCCTAGTATACAGAATACACATACGACAAAGTCTAACCCAACCCAAATCACAGATACTATACGACCATCCAGATATGATCCTAATTCAAACACAAGGCCTCTTAGTTCCACAAATAACTTTTCTTTGAATGCCAGTAAGCATACAGGAAGTCGATATAATCCTGACAGTGATTCTGTACAACAGATAACGCCTATTGTAACTTCAAACCTCATGGTCAAATCCAAAAGTATATCTACCTCAGACACACCAAATCTAACTACCACAGATCCAGTATCATCACGTTATTCACGAGTAGCATCTAGTAGGTATAACCCCCAAGTGATAGCTAGCCCTAACACACTGCCCTATAATGGATCATCTAATTTACCTCCAAATTTACCGATGAATTCACAGTATTCGGTGCATAGACCTCGACCAAGATCAATGGACTCTACAAATTCAGAAGGTTCGTACGGTAGCATTCCACAAGGTTTATCATCGGATATAAAATCTAAACAAGCAATCCCAAACTTTAATCCTAATACTAATCCTAATAGTCCTATTGGGTACTTTAATAGGAGTAATAAATGGAAGTCGAATTCATCGCATAGTATTGCACCTAGTTTGGGGCAAAATTCTGAAGCTTCAGTCTCTGGTACTCCGTTAGGACAACGAAATTCATTTTCAAAATCTTTATCAACTAAATTTTCTAATTCAAGCCCAAACATTTCAGCGGATGTTATGCGATATAAGAATAGATATAATAAACTTACATCCACAATTACCTCAGAAAAAAATCAAGAGCAAAGAGAGGAGAATACAGAAAATGAAGCTTCGAATATTCAAATTAAAAAATCTAGTCCATCCTTACCAGGACCAGATTCTATGGAATTGATATCTCAATCTACAACAGTGGATATAGGTAAAAATTTAACTGATCGACAAGGAAATACTATTTCTAACGAAATGTTGAAAAAAGAAAGTACCTCCATTTTAGACTCTACTATTGAGGATAAAAAAGTTGTAATTGAAAATAATAAAAGTGAAATACAATCAAAAATAAAAGAAACTGAAGAAAGTAATATCAACAAACCATTAGTGGAACGCCATAAGTCAACTGAAGCATCCAAATCTGATGAAAACGAGGGAAGATTAAAAAATGAACCTCCATTAGAAAAGAAAACAGACAGCACTCGATTGAAACAAGAGAACAGTATTAATAATGAAACTTCAGTCAAGCAATTTACTGGCACACAAACTTGTAAAAATGATAATGAGCATACAAAGATAAACACAGTTACAAAGCAAAAAATAAGTGATACTAAATCATTAGAAGATGATTATGAATATACCTCTGATCCAAAATTACTGAAAACAGATCTTACAAAATTGCATGATTATAATAAGAGATTGCCATATCCAGAGCCTCTACATTATATTGATGCCTGTATTTTTCCAATGAATAAAGTAGAAACAAAACTCTGGTTACTTAAGAATCAAAAAAGACAAGACATTATTTCAAAGCAAAGATATTTATTAAAGAGACCAATTCGTTCTTTTAAAGAATATACGTTTTATAACAACAATATTCTTATTCATAAACAAGCAGTCAGGCCTATTCTTATTAAGGCATTCTCTAATCTGAAAAGCTATGAGTATCTGCATACATTAGGATTAAAAAATTCATTTTTTCATTTTTCAAGCATATGGGAGAAAGACTCTGCAAGGATTCAAGATATTAGTGATAAAGTAAGGAAAGATGAAATTGAATATAAAAAACAATCAGAAATTGAAAGAAAAGAAGCTGAGAAGAGGCAGAAGGAGTTAGAGGAAGAAAATAAAAAATTACCAGGTTCATCACGTAGAAGAAACAGGGCAGATTTTGTAGATGATGCTGAAATTGAAAATGTATTATTAAAGATTGACCCTGATTACAAACATCATCAGGCAGCAGCAACAATCCCCCCTATGATTTTAAATCCGGTAGATAAATTTTCAACAAAGTACAAAAATGTCAACAACTTAGTTATTGACAAAGATAAATGGACTTCCAGAATTATGTATGATGCGAAGGATACGTTTACGGAACACGAACATAAACTATTTGTCAAAGGTTATTTAAATCAACCAAAGAAATTTGGTAAAATTTCACATTATTTAGGCGGCTTAAGAACACCAGAAGAGTGTGTGTTACATTACTACAGAACAAAGAAGGAATATAATTATAAGGAAATGTTGCTTGAAAAGAATAAAAGAAGAAAGAGTAATATATCAAAACGTCGTAAGAAAAGGGAAAAATCCAATGAACTAGATAACGATAACTCCACTGTTGAATCAGATTTTACTGAAAAACAAAAGCCCGATTTAGATAACGATTTGCACCTAAAGGATGTTGATGAATTTAATATCCTTGATGTTGAATCCCCAGGTGTAAATGATGTTGAGCCTATCTCGATGAGTCCGGGAGTCAATATTATTAGTAATGACGGTATAAATGACAAACAAACTGAAATAGTAACACAAGATATTGGAACGCATTCTAAAGACACAATTACTAGTGACACTAAACACAAAATGGTGACTAGAATTGATGGGCCGATAGATATTAGCACTGCTGGTACGATTCTTAAGACTAATGAAGATACTAATGGAGAATCTGAGATACATTTAGTCTCTATGGTAAAAGATAAGACACCTGAAGCAAGCATTAGCTCTGTACCGAGTAAGAGAGGGCATATGAATATGGATGAGTTTGATCAAGAGCATATTGATAATTCTACCATCCAGCAAGCACGGAATTGTTCAAATACACCAAATGGCTCTGAAGAAATGGAATATTCTAAGCATGATGATTTTGTTACACAATTGGATGAATTTGAAAAATATGAAACAAGTTCTAATGACGGGTCTCAAAGAAAAAAAGCAAAGTTTATCAATGACCATAAATCAAGTTATTGGAGTGTAAAGGAGGCACATGCCTTCCCTAATCTACTAAGAAAGTTTGGTTCCCAATGGTCTCTGATTTCAGAAAAACTGACAACTAAATCTACAACAATGGTTAGAAATTATTACCAGCGTAATGCTGCGCAATTTGGTTGGAAAGCCATTGTCGAAGATACGGATTCCAAGCGTGATGCTGGTAGTTCGGGTTCTGTTCAACAAACACAACTATTGATTCAAACAGAGCAAGCAAATCAGCAGGGACCTGCAAATGGTATTCCGATTCAGCAAAAGCCAGCATTAGGATTTTTTTCAAATCAAGGAGGTGATAAGAGTTTAGGTCAAACTACAAGTGCAGGGGGTACACCAACTCAGCCATTTACTTCAGAATATGGTAGAGATTCATTTTCAAGAGTCAGTACGCCAACAAGTACACTACCTCCTCCGAGACTTCCCTCGATTCAACTTCCAAGTACAACAAATCCAGAAAGCGCAGTTTCATTTGGAAATTTAATTGAAAAAACTGAATCACATACAACAAGTGAGAATAACGAGGCTAGTACTAGTGCACAAATTTCATCAAATTCACATATAAGTGACCTAGTAAATAATATTAAGCAAAATAGCAATGATCAGACAAAAATTGCTGCTATGAACAAAAATTTCACAATTCGAAGTTTTTTAAACAATGAAGAATTAAACAGAGAGCCTCAATCAATTTTATTGAAACCTACAGGACCATTATCCCAACCCCCTCTCCAAACTATTAACCAGGGCCAAGTTTCTACAGATATCACCTCAACCCCTGCTATTACTGCGTCAGCACAAAATATTGTCGTTCAAGATTTACAGAAATATTCCAACCTTCCATCATCCTTAACTGAGCCAAGATCTAGTTCAATTTCATCCCTGTTAAACCCAGTTTCGAGAGTTGAACTGCCAAGTTTAAGAGAAGCACCGACTACTAATTTACAGAGCAGGGAAGGCAATGAATCCCAGAAATCATCTGTATCGTTAATAAACAAGGGGCATACCCGTATAGTAGACAATACAACATACCAAAACAATGCAAAAGTTCAAGTTCCAGATTATAACTTCGCAAATGATCCATTGGCTGCTTTGGCAGCTATTGCATCTGCCCCAGAAACCATAGCATCCATTTTACCAAACAAACCAGAGAAGAATGATTAAAATAACTAGAGTATGTTAGTGAATCTAAATAGTACGTTTATATCATTTAACAATATGTAATAATGAATTCTTTTTTTGTATGTTACCCGCTAGCGCCCGTTGCGCGCATGTTAATATCCGACTATAATGAAAACAACCGAATCACAGACTCATCGTTTCGTGTGCCATTTTGCCCCAACGAAAATTTTTTTCCAAAATCGGTTGCGTAAAACGCGATTAGTTAAGCAAGCAATCTCTGTCATCGGTTTGCCATTCACCAAATTTTTCAATCTTCTCAAAGATGAACATGTGAAATTTATTGTTTGTTTATTTTAATATTAATTGACTACATTTTAAGCTCTTGGTTTTAACAATATTCTCTTTTTTTATTCATATTTTTGGATGTTTTCAATCTTCATCCTGTTATCTCATTTATAATCAAGAACTTCCATCAAGAGATGAACACCACTATTCCCCAAAAAGTCGCTCCTTTACTAGAAAACCATCCAATATGGAAGGATTTCATTCCTACCATAGACCGTCCATTCTTCAATATTTCATTATGGGAACATTTTGATTTGATCATTTCGAAAATTACAAAAGGAAAATTTATTCCTCATGAATTCGAATTTGTTGCCGGTGAGTTACCATTAAGTCAACTACCACAAGTTGCAGCTGCCATTGCCACCTATTATTTGGTTATCTTCGGTGGTAGGGCTATCCTAGGTGACTCTAAGCCATTCAAATTGAATGGTATTTTCCAACTTCATAATCTTATTTTAACAAGTTTATCATTCGTTTTATTAACCTTGATGGTTGAACAATTAATTCCAATGATTGCTAAGCACGGTTTGTATTACAGTATTTGTAATATCGCAGCTTGGACTCAACCATTAGTTACTTTATATTACATGAATTATATTGTTAAATACATTGAATTTACTGATACCCTATTTTTAGTATTAAAGCACAAGAAATTAACTTTCTTGCATACTTATCATCATGGTGCTACTGCTTTATTATGTTATACTCAATTGATTGGTACTACCTCAATTTCCTGGGTTCCGATTTCGTTAAACCTTGGTGTTCATGTTTTAATGTACTGGTACTATTTCTTAGCCGCCAGAGGTATTAGAGTTTGGTGGAAGGAATGGGTCACAAGATTCCAAATTATCCAATTTATCTTAGATATTGGTTTCATTTATTTCGCTGTCTATCAAAAGGTTGCTAACGAATATTTTCCAGTTTTACCACATTGTGATAACTGTGTTGGTTCCAACACAGCCACTTTTGCTGGTTGTGCTATTATTTCCTCATACTTGATATTATTCATTAGTTTCTACATCAACGTTTACAAGCGTAGGGGAACTAAGACTAGTAGAGTTATTAAGCGTGCACATGGTGGTGTTGCCGCTAAAGTTAACGAGTATGTTAATGTCGATTTGAACAAGGTTGCAACTCCATCTCCATCTCCAACTCCTGTTGGTAGAAGAAGGAAGTAATCACATTTTTTCTCTATTTATCTATTTGAATTCATTATTATTAGTCTCACATTTTAAATAATAATATATTGTTCATTTTGACCATTGATAGCTGTATTTAATGTCTTTATACCATATATAAAATTATAACTTCTTCATTCGTATTTATTTTTATTTATTTTTATTTATTTTTATTTTATATCTTTACATGCTAATGGTTTATAAGGTATACATATGTGTGTGCATTTATTTAGTTATAAATGCGAAGCTAAATCGTTGGACCTTTTCTTTGCAAGCAAAATTGATCTTTTTATTGTATCAGGTGTGATATTTGCACCTCCACCAATTAATGATATACGCTTCATGTGTCCCTCAGAATTATTAATAATTGAAATAGTTGATTTTATGGTTGTTTCCTCTGCTTCTGTATCAATATCGGCTAATAGTACGGTGGTAGGTTTATCTATATCCATTTTATCTTCGTTTTCTTCATCTCCTTCTATATCCGCTATATCAGCTTCGGGGTCTAGATCGATGACACCGTAATTAGATGCATATCCAATGTTTGAATCATTCAAGCTTAGTGGAAAGCTTTGATCTGGATCACACAAAATATCGTATGTTTCTCTTATGATTGCAGCTCTTCCTTTGGTTCTAACTGTCATTTTCAAATCAGTAGCACGTTCATCGATAAATGCCCTTGGTAACTTAACGGATTTTAATGCATACATTAATGAGTTCCAACATAAATCGAATACTGGACCTGTACGTCCAAATACTTCGATCTTAGCATATAATACGTATGACCATTTTTTATTTGGTCTAAAAGTGCTGAAGATTTTATTTGTGCCGTCCTCGGTGGTCTCCCTCTTGTTGCCATTATCTTGTTCCTCTGGGTATATAATTTTCATCTCACCATTATCTTCTGTTATACGAATGCCAGGCTTGACTTTTAAGGCTATTTTCGATAGGATTCTTGAATGTAGCATATAATCGTATAACCTTTGGGATAATGTCATTTCCTCATCAGTACAGGCACCCATCCTTCCTCGTTCCACTTCGACTACGGGATAGACTGAACAATAATTAATAGCATTTGAATGATCCTTGGTCAACTCTAATAGTTCGGCATCTTCTTCCTCTTCTATATCCTTACTGGTAAATGAAGTATCTTCGATGATACCACCAGTGATTTTCGTTATAACAAATGCCTTCCCACATTTCAGCACAGCAGAGCCTAGGATAGTATTATTGGTGTTATCAGAATTATCCTTCGAATACCGAGATAGGGTGCCACAATCTACACTGAAGTCTCTAAATTCTTCAAATGATCTTAATGAAGGTCTAAATCCTAATGAAAGATGCCTTTGTAATGATAACTCAGGAGAAATACGAGCTAATATTTCAGGAGGGAATGTAATTGGTTGGATTTCTACGTTTTCTATTTCTACTACACTAGCCATACTTATCTAATTTTGCAATTTTTATATGTTTGAACTTTATATGATAATCTTTTATTTAAATTGTTCTGCCTTCTATATTTTGTCACTCATCTATTAGATCTTTTTTTTTTACTAATCAATGACTTTTCATTTTCAATAATGAAATTTCATATAGTAATTTTTCAATAATAAAATTTTTTCAAACTTACTAAATGCCCGAATAGGAAAGTGCTACTCTTTTAGGAAATACTCGTTTCACACGAGTAAATATATTACTAACTAGGAAAGTTCCAATTGAATGTGGCTCAACTTCTAAAATTACGGTTCTATATTACGGTTAAAGTTTCATGGTGGACTGTTCAAAGGTATTTCGAAATTGGCACGTCTCCTGACCGGAGCATAAATATGCTCAACTGATTACCGTGTTTGCATATATCCGCGGAATAGTACGGCATACCATATTCAGCTATAACGAACGAACGAGCATAAGCATAAAATTGCCTTACTCGCTTACAGACTGTATATTCCAACACAACATACTATAACTTCTAAATATATCAACCGCAAGGGAGAATGGGCACAGGCAGCAACTATATGCTCATCCACAATGTGCCCCACCCCTTGTCGGACCCAATTCTAAACTCCACCCGCGACAACGTGAGAGAAGTTCGGAGAAAAGGAAATATATTCTGTCAAACGGTGGAGTAAATTTCTTTTTTAGCAACGGCGAAGTGGCATGTGCGAAAAAATAGAGCGCCGAATACGTAATACCCCACACTCTCGAGGAAGAGTAAATCTTTGTTGTTCAGATATTTCACATACGTGTCGGATTTCCCCGCAATATATTCAAACTTCATTATATGCATGTTTGTGGAGCCGGTATTCCAGGCTGGTTGGTTGCTCTTTTTTCGTAATACAATAGGTTATTGAGTAAACAACTTTAGTAGGTCAAGGGGGGAGCACCCCCTTCTGTAATAAGAGCGAGAACAAAAAAAAGAAATTAAACAGTTTGTCATGACAGGCTATAAAAAGGCAAGATCTTTGACATAATATTAAACCTTGTATTCTCAAGATCTTTTGTAATTACAATAGAAGAAAAATCAATAACTAACACAGTTAACAAACATAAGCACAACAAAACAAAAAATAATCACAAAAATGGGTATTACAGTAGTAGGATCTTTAAACTATGACTTAGCCACATACACTGACCGTGTACCAGGCTCCGGTGAAACATTTGCTGCCAATCACTTTGAAACACACACTGGTGGTAAGGGTTTAAACCAAGCCGTTGCAATTTCCAAATTAAAGAAGAGCGATGCAGACTACAGTGTTAGGCTTGTCGGTTCCGTTGGTGACGATTTCTTCGGTAAGGAATTATTAACTTTCTTAAAAGAAAACGACGTCGACATTTCAATGGTTAAGGAATGGAAGAACACACAAACTGGTGTTGCTACTATTTTGGTTGAACAGACTAAGGGTGGCCAAAACAGAATTTTGATCACCGAAGGTGCTAATGGTAAATCCGTTTACACTCCAGAAGAGTTATCTTCCATCTTTGAAAAGAAAAACAAGGATTCTAAGAACATGGTTGTTTTCCAACATGAAATTCCAGACCCAATTGGTATTATGGGATGGTTGCAAAAGAATAGACCAACACACCAAATTGTCTACAACCCATCTCCATTCCACGCTTTAGCCAAAGAAGATTGGTTATTAATCGATATTTTAATTGTTAACGAAATTGAAGCATTACAAATTGTAAAGACCATCTACGATGAAGACCGTATAGCTAAGATTGAAGCTGCAATCGAAAAGGATTTTGTTAAAGGTTACAGTATGATTTGTGAAGATTTCCAAAAGAACTTGGTTGACCAAGCTAAATCAGCTACAGTTATCATCACATTAGGTTCAAAGGGTGTTTTGTTCTCCTCAAAGGATGTCCCAACTGCCAAACATTTACCAGCCGTCACTGGTATTGATGTTGTCGACACAACTGCTGCCGGTGATACTTTCTTAGGTGCTGTCGTTACCCAATTATGTCAAGATGAATCATTAGAAACTGCTATTAAGTTTGGTACTAAGGCCAGTTCTTTAACCATTCAACAAAAGGGTGCTGCTGAAAGTATTCCAAATTACGAAGATCTTGTATGAATTAAATAGATATTAGTTTACATAATTTTTTTTAATGTCCTAGAAAATTATTATACTTATTATTATTGTATTAATTTCGTTGTTTCATCTTTGTACTGAAGTTCAGTTTCTATAAATATATATACATAAAATATCAGGATATGAATGACAAGTTGAAGTTAAAAGAAAACACAAAATATAAATTGGGACCAAGAATATTGATCTAATGCAATATGGATATCATAATCCCGTAACCAACACTAATGACGATAAGGAAAGCAAATAAAGATGCAGGAACACCTCTACTTAAGAAAGTTGGCATATTCAAATACCGCTTATCATTCTTATCTGTCATTGAAATAGCTGTAATGTTGGGGAACCCAGATGACGCCAACCCCATACCACATGAAGCTAAAAGGGCACAACCAAAAACTAATGTAGGAGCAGCTTTAGGGTTACTTAAACTGTTACCGACCTCTTGGACAAGTGGAATAATAATAATAGCACTAACTGTATGAGAAACAAATGTACCAACAACCAACATTAAAATACCGAAGATACAAAGAATTGCAAACAGCCCGTCATTTTGAATCCTCCTTTGTAACGCATGACCAATAATCTTTAATAAACCTGAAGAAGAAACTGCAGTACCTAATGCTACACCACCCATGGCTAAAATAATAATCGACCATGGGAATGTGTTTAAATCATGAGTAGTCAAAATACCTGTACCAAAAAATAAAACAATTGGTAAAACAGCAATTTGACCAGCAGACCCAAATGCACCCTCAATCTTACTCTCAACACACCATAATAAAATAGTGGCCAGGGTGACAACAACAATATAATATTGTTTTAGTGTTAATCGTTGTTTAATAGGTTTAAACTTTTCCAATTTTGTGGTATTTATTTTGAAAGTTGTACACATTAATCCCCATGCACAAAATGTAGATAAGATACCACACGGTAATGCAACAGCAAAAAATTGACCCCATCCGATACCATATGGTTTCAAATATTGCATAGAAATAATATTCTGAGGGGATGAAATTGGAGATGACATACCACCAATATCGGCTGATAATGCAACACCCATAACCAATGCTTTAGCGAAGGGAGTATCAGCGTCTAATGGATCCAACAACGGTGCCAGTAAGGAATAAGTTAACACTGGTGATGCAACATTTGAAATCCACATAGATAAGAAAAAAACGACAGCCATAGCCATTAATAAAACGTTTCTTGGTTTCGTTCCCGCAAAGGCCAATAACCAAGAGGCTAGGATCTTTGCAATTTCATATTGTGATAACGCTTCACCTAATGTAAAACCAGCTAATAAAATCATAATGGTTGAAGACCACATTTGGGATAAAATATCACTTGAGGCATCAGCAGCACTCATGACTGTACCATTAGAATTTTTTAAAACTTTAAATAACACTGTTAATAGTGGAACAAGAAATGCGGTTGCAAATAAAGGTATTGCTTCACTTGCCCATAAGAACGCAACACATTCGACCAGGGCCATACAACGACCCGCAACTCGATCATTAAACGTTTTCACACCTAATAAAATACCTGTAAATGTGATAATAAAAGCAATTTTAAATGCTTTCATAGTAAAAAATAATTTAGGTACCCCAATAACTGTAATATGGATGAATTTCCAGTGGATTGGCTTCGGTAGTGACCAATTGTAACATTCTATATTTAATTTTGAGTTAGCTTCTCCAGATATCACTTCTTCTTCAAAATCTGTCTTGATATTATCATCTCGTGATACTAATCCTAGCATATCCTTCCAGGTGTTACTTCTTTCCCAAACGATATGATCATGCAAAAATGACTTCAATTCCTCCTTGCACATCTCCATGTTTTCTGAATGGTCTGTGATTTGTGAATAGTAGTCGACCAAAAGTTCGATGCTGTTATTTAGGTTTTGTAACGTTTCAGGTCTAAAGACATAAGTGTCATTAAAAAATTCACCACTTTCGATAAGATCAACTCTGGTAGTCATATGCAAAACTTTGTCGAATTTCTTTGTAATTTTACCAAAGGCAATACGATTTATATCAATAAAGGATTTTAATTGGCATAGGTCAATATACAAATTAACAATAGATTGTTTCAATATTGATTTTTTTTGTGATTTAATATTAACTTGTGAATAATTTAATAGAACGCTGTGTTCTTGGGCTTCATTTAATTCGTTAAAATCTTCATCCTCAATCTCATCTTCAGATTGATAATCGAATCGGCTTCTCAAGTAGCTAATATCATTAGATTTGTGTAAAGAAAATGAATTTGTTTGATGGCTATTTAAATGTTTCAAAGATTTTGACTTTATATCTTCTTGATCTATATCATATTCTTCAACGATTAATTGATCATCGAAGTTCTGGATTCCTTCTTGATCTAAATCCTTAGATAAGGATTGAAATCTCTCAAACAACTTGGATTCGATTCTTTTATAAAAATCATCTATCTTTACCTTTTCTTCCGTTAGTCTGTCAACAAAGCAGTCGTATGGACTAAATAAGGTTTTCTCGTCACTTGATGAAGAGGAATGATTCGACTCAAACATCTTAGATTTTAAATTCATATTGAATAGGTTTGGTATGTAATTGCCGTTATGATTCGGGGTGTCTTTTAGCTCGGAAGAGTTTGAATCCCTGGAAGTAGCATCTAGATTGCTAAGCTCCACCGTCTCTTCTACATCTGGGAATACTTCAGAATCACCCTTCTTTGGTGAATTTCTTGAAAAAAATTTACTTTTGATTTTATTTTTAAATGATTTTGATTTTGACCCAGCAGCTTTCATGTCTTCATTATCTGACCCCTCGCTATGTTGAATATTTGGATTCGGTTCTCCAGTTTCTTGGCCATTTTGTTTTAATTCGTCAGTTTGTAATGTATATATTAAATTTTTCATTTCTTCATAGTCCAGATAATGATGTTGCCATTCTGGAATAGCATTATACTTCAGAAAATGTGAGAATCTCATGTTGTATGACACTTATTTTATTGTTTGTTTACTCTCTGTTTTCTTGGAGGGAGATACGAGGTTTTAATATTCTATTCCCTACTAGTCATCCAACGAATACTCTACACTATATATACCCAAAGCCATTGGAAAACATAGAATAATACACCCTGGTAACATTAAAGATACTTAAATATGAAAAAGTGCTAATATAAGAAAATAAAAACATAAAACATCTCGAGAACTTCAAAAACTTTTCAGCTTAACTATGTTTCCTTTCCTTTCCTATTTGGGGGTCTGTCTTCTAATTTGCTCGCTCCCTATACACCCTGTACGCCTTGTTTCGGCATGTGTCTATTAATTCCTCAAAGCTGCGTATTTTCTTCCGGATATTCCAAATTTTGAATCCGGAAACTTTACTTAATAGAGCAACATGACTGACTGAAATGGAAAATCACCAGGAATTCCTCAAAGACAGTTGACGGAAAATAAAAAGAAATGAATTTCTCTCAACAGGATTTCTTTGTTTTTGACTGTCAAGTTCTCTGATATGAATGGGATAATAGCATATGTACTTTCAATACGCTCGAAATGTTGTAATTAGATTTTATATGTACCAACCGAATTTTAACTAGCTCTATATTATTATTGTCTGTATAATCAAGTAGTGATAACAAAGTGATGGTTCTTACCAGCTATTAAATGGAACCTGTAACTTTATTATCTATACTACGAATTATATTTCAATTTTAATGAGCCCTGGTTAATTTTCTTCTCGCCGAAATATTTCTTTTGGTACCCCAGAATAATTCCACCCTACTCAATGAAATAATGATTTACACTTTATATTGAAAAAATACTCTGGAGGTGGAAGTATAATCCGTCAGATCAATAATACGACAAGGAATTAGCCAAGATTGTTACTAATTACGAATTAATAACTGATAAGATTAATACGAATAAGATAAAGTTTTTTACAAGAAAACAAAATGTTCTTATTATTTGTCTGTTATGAGAAGTGGTCTAAATATTTCCCTAAAAGGCGTTTGAAATAAGGTATATAGTTTGATATAGATAGATATTCACATTAAAATAGTAATATACAAGGATAATCTCTCAAAACGCTATTTTTTTCTTTTGAATCATAAATAATATAATGATCAACCTCTTTAGCTTAATGTAGTTTACCTAACAATGAGTATAATTCACGCTATTGGAAGGCACATAAAATTACTAGTTGAAACATCAATGTGAGCACTGGAAGTAACAGAAAAATGCTATTATTAAATAGGAGGTATTGAACTAATGTTTGGATTTGTTATAAATGGAATAGATTAGTCAAATTGATTATATACGCAAATATTATATCTAGTATTCAGCATAAGTACAAATGTGAATATGTAAAGATGCAATGATATATGAAAGTAGTTGTTAAGAAATCGTGAGGAAAGGTAAGCGAATTTTGAAGAATATTATGCAGATCTTGAGAGCACTCTAAAATACTAACGAAATACAAATATATTTTCTAAAGTGCCAATACATATGAACAATACTTTTAAGAGAATTATATATTGAATGTGTAAACTTAACTGAGTTTATTTTCTAATTCATGTTATCTGTTTATGTTATTATTTCAATTATTTATTATATATAAAAGTAATTCGAGGTAATAACGAAATATAGAACAACATAATAAAATAATAATCATCAAAACACAATCTTTTTTGCCAGAGGTGGCTTTTTTTGTAAAAATTGAAATTCTTTTAAATTAATCATTTTAGAACTTTCTAGAATAATCGTAATACCATTATAGTCCTATATTAGGTCTCTAAGTATTATTAGAGTTCCAGCAGAAAGTTATGAACAACACGAATGTTTATATAAGGATAATAAAGTTTGTTTAAAAACAATTAACTTAAAATGAACACAGATAGTGATTAACGAGGATAATATAACTTATCGACGATGTAAAAAAATTTCACACCTTACTTCACTTCCCAGATACGTATAAATAGACCAATACTTCAAGTATACAATCTGATTGATATTGATTCCTAATTAATTAATTTATTTATTTATTTATTTTACATAATTATTATTTTATAATAAACAGAACTTTTATACAAAGATTGCAAGTAGTGAAAGATAGGAAATCAGAGAGAAAAGATCTGGTTACTGAATACATAAGTTTAACTCTAGAATACTTTGGTTAAAGGTATAAATTTTGGTCAAAGACCTAAAGACGAGTTACAACATAATGTAAGATTCTTAGCTCTAAGACGCATTTTAAAAATCATAAAAACCGATAGATTATCAACAGATTACGAATAATCAATAATCAAGAAGAATAACAATTCAACTAACCTTTAATTATTGTTAACTACTACAACTAACTTTAATTAATTCGGATTCAATCGAGTGTTCAAAAGAATAACAAAAATTTAGGTGCGCGTCCGTAGTTAAGATGACGCTAAATAGTATTTCGTCTATGTTCATAGTTATGCTATCAATAAGATCCAAACCTTAGACAAATGCATAACTTGACATGTAGACTTAGACTAGCTTATTATATTAGTATTTTCTTCTAAATTTTATATTCCATAAAATTATCTCAAACAATACAATTTGTTGTATCGTCAACTAGACTAATACAATTTATTCAGAATGGGAAACAGAGGGTCAGATGGGTTATTATAATTAATATGTATATGACTAACTAAGTATATAATATCTAACTATAATTCAGAGTGGAAGCGCAGATAGTTCGGATCGACAATCAATTGTTATTCGTTATTCAGATTGAGTAATTATTACTTGTCTT
>JAJLYB010000005.1:0-52605 GCA_030674245.1 Jamesozyma piceae | reverse complement strand
AACCTTTTACTAAGATGACTCAATTAGTGAAAAATTTTACATTGTTTGACTCAATGACAAGCAATGGATACGAGGTAGGTACGCAAGGACGATAATGTGGTAGGTATCTCATTCCCAACAACTGTTATATGAAATAGTATCAATCGAAATGATAAACATATATTATATTGCTGAAACTGAGATTATATGGTACTATGAATATAATATGGGTGGTTTATAGGATATCAAGTTTAATACGAGGGTTACTAACAACCACGAACGCGATTGAAAACGAAACACGAAAATAAAACAACAGCATATAGAAAGTTATGAACGACACGAGTGTTCATATAAGGAAATCAATGTTTGACTACAAATAACTAACTTATAATGACCACGGATGATGGTCAACGAGGATAGTATACCTTATCGATTATGTGAAAAATTTTCATCTCTTACTTCACTTCCCAGAGATGTATAAATAGACCAACACTTTAAGTATACACACTGATTGCGTAATTTATTTTATTTATTTTATTTATTTTATTTATTGTATTTATAGTGAAGGATATTTGTTCAAACAATATATTTGGTGTAATAACTTTTTTCTCAAAAGCATAATACATTAAATTAAAGATGCCAGGAGTTAATAATTATAAAAAAATCATACTATAAAGATACTTTCAGTAATGAAACTCTGATAATACACAGAGATATAATATGAAATTATAATGGTATTACGATTATTCCAGAAAGTTTTAAAATAAATATGAAAATATAGGCTTGTACTACGGTTTAGGTGTGTATATAGAATGAGTGTACTATAAGAACAGAAAGTAGTCGAGTGATATAGGGACTTCTAGAAGGAGAACTCGTTTAAGGGGGAAATTAATAATTATTCAGTATAAATATATATTCAATTTAATTACCATTCTTAAAAATATTTCATTTTAGTAGGGACTTGAAATAACCCTGAAATATAAGTATATTAAATAACAAAATATTAAATTGACTGGTTGGTATTTTATATATGGATATTAAGATAATATCTTATATATCCTTAAGCTTTATTATTTTATTCAATTCCCTTATTTCATACGGTTCCTACAATAAGATCTGTCTTATTATATATTGTTAGAGTAATATCTCAACAATACATACATATTCAGAATAATAACTATTCATAGAAGTATTTCATTATAAATAAATAAATGTCGGGTCTAAAAACTACCAACTATTAATTAGAAAAACAACAGTCATTATTGTTACCGAATGAAATTTTGTTTAAAAACTTTTATTTCTCTTGAATTTCTAAACCTATTTACTATTTTGAAAGAATTTTAGGATATTACCCTTTTGTCCATGTTTCTTCGATTTTTCAACTTTCCCACATTTCGTTTTTCTCTTATTCCCAAATAATAATCTTTTTTCACCTAATGATAGATTTTGTGAATTCTCATCAACTCCATTAATGCTTTCTGATAATTTCTGGGCAACATGAAAATCTTTATGCTCCACAAAGTCTTTGAGTTCATCGAAACATAACTTGCATTTTTCACAATTAAATGATATCTTAGAATCATCATCTTTGCTTTTATTTACTGTTATCTCCTCGCCAATGCTAGAATTTGAATTTTCGTTATTGGTCTTAAATACCTGAGCTTGATTTCCAAACATATCGAGAATACTTTTATTCAGGTCCAAGATATCAAAATTCGATATTATAACATTTAAATTAACCAAAGGATAATAATTAGCACCGGGACCTTGTGCATATCGAGTATTCAGCTCAGTAACAAGAATTGTTCCTACTCTTAATAATTCCTTAGAGCTTAGTTTGGAGTCTTTATGAAGTAATGGTCCAGATTTCCTACGAGTTTCACCTTTTGTAGTTTTAATAGTTATGGTCATAGTCTTCGGAATGATTAACTTACTGTATTCTTGTTCCAATTCTCTTACACGGCCGGTTAATTCACCAACAAATACCTCCACCCAAGATATACAGTCAATTAAATTACAACAGCCATCTTTTCTCATATTTTTGTTGGACATCATTGATTTAACTACAGGCTTGCTATTTACGGGTAAACGGTATTCTCCACGGCATAACTCGTAGATCTTTATAGCTACTGCTTCTGTCTTTGTAACATCTAAGCCGTGAATATCTTCAGATTCAATGCTGTTTTGAAGACATCTATCTAAATCATGCCTTAAATCCGTTGGATCGTTAGACCATCTATCTCTAATATATTTAATATTTCCTTTCTCTGGAAGATCCAACAATTTGCAAAGGTCATTTCCTAAGTTACCACCTAGTGTCCAAAAACTCGTTATTCCAAATTCCCCATTGTCTAAGAAATCATTTAAATTTTTGTTCAAAAGAATTGTTTGTGCATTAGGTTTCTTGAAATTTGAACCAAGTTTACTAACATTTTTGGTGCTCGATAGTCCACACGAGGTAGTATAACCCAATCTCTCCTCAATTACTCCCCTAATACCATCAGTAAGCTGGGAACCAATTGCAAAAATTAAATCATCCCAATCTTCAATTAGCGGTTTTTCATTGGGATTGAAAACGTTTCCTTTAAACTCTAGATCTTTCAATTCATTCGGCAGACTTGGCAGAAAAGTATCCAAGTCATATTCACCATCAATGAATAATTTTCTCAACACATTAAACCCCTCATAGTCACCTAAACGACCAACTTCATTATTTGACACACTTTCTTCTAACATAACCTTTTGGAAACATAATTTTCCTAAGTTTAAAAATACTTCATCAACACTAGCTTTTTCCACCAAGTCACAATATTCACAGAACAATTTATATAATTTCCTACTTTCTCTTCTATAAGGATCCAGACTAACTTTATAATGTGATGGGTTTAATCGTTTTGTTGGATCTTTATTCCATGGCCCGTACCCCTCGTGATATTGCCAAAAATCTTCTCCTTTCTTGAATACTGCAGTATGAATCGGTATAAGGCTGGGACATTTTTTCATTGCCTCAGATATAGAATCCATACGTGAAATGCCATATTTTCTAGCTTCATAAGATACAGCTATAATAGATTGCCATTGTACACAGACTACTGGATCTGAACGTGTATAATTGCATCGTATTTGTTCTGCCTGGGCAAAAAATGCATTGACATCAATATGAGCGATAATCGAGAGGGGAGAAAGATGTGACAAGGAGTCTGAATTAAGTTGAAGGAGATCCTTCCATTTAAATTTTGACATAATACACTTTCCTCTCTTAATTACTAGGCTAGTTTACACCAACTTTTATTTGGTGCTCTTACGATGAGCGGAGTTCCAACATCTGCTATATGTGTATTTATCCACGAGGATGCGACGCGTGCAAAACAAAGGATAATAGAATATGTAGGAAAGACTAGTTAGCATTACTGTCAATAAAGACATACGATAGATAGGACTAATATTCGTAGATGAAACAGAGACAATAAAATATGTGTATAAGGAGTAGTTATAACGATGAAAGAAATATAATCTATATAAGAGGCATACTTTGCATAGAATAATATGACAATGCTACAGTGATAATAAAAGCAAGACGAAGTTTGAACTAGCATAAATGTATTATTAGAACAGACATACCCACCTGAAGAGTGATGTCTCTTCAAATGTTACAAGAATAATTGCTGTGGTAGTATTTATTTTACTTTAGATTATAAGAGAAAGAAAAAAAATGTATGACAGTGAAAGATGGATCAATATAATCAATAAAAGAGACTATCTTGATGAGTAAATGTCAGTTTATCTTGTTTGAACCTTAAATAGGAACCTAATACAGAGGAAATATTGAATAAGAATATTCAAAACTAGGATCCGGAGTGTCGTCAAACGTTCACAAGTTGGTTAGTAAGATTCCTGAGCAGGTTAAAACCCTACCGAAAAATCTAATTTGTTATGTTATCTTAATAATAATTAGTATGGTTTATATCAATCGAGAAATCATTATCGCACCATGTAAATAAATATTCAAAACATGAAAAAAAATAGAATAAACGTTGTATAGTTTTTATCAAATTAAAACCCTATATTAAAAAGTACAGAAATGTTATGGAATGGAATATCTTTTGGTATTATATATAATATTCTTAGTTTTCTGGAATTTCAATTTCACCAGCATTAATAGCGTTAATAACATCATGTGGGTTTTTGAAATCAACACGACAACCAATGGATTGAGCAGTACCTAAAATTTCCTTGGTAACAGAAGCTAAGTTCTTACCGAAAGATTTTTCTTGCATTTGCTTGGCAATTTCAATGATGTCATCTAATTGTATGTTACCACTGTGCTTGACGTTCTTGTCCTTCTTTCTGTCTCTTGGTGGTTCCTTTAAGGCAGTAATAACTAAAGAAGAAGCAGATGGAACAACGGAGGCAGTAGCTTGTCTGTTTTGAATTTTCAATTGGACAGTAACTTTAATACCTTTGAAGTCCTTAGTGGCCTTGGCAATATCTTCACCAACCTTCTTTGGGGATAAACCTAATGGACCAATCTTTGGGGCTAAGGCAGCGGAGGCACCGACTTCACCACCGACAGCTCTTAAGTATAGGTACTTAACTTCAGTTGGGTCAAATTTTGGAGGCATATTGTCTTGTTATTTATCGTCTTCCTTATACAATTTCAATTACAAGTAAATAATGTATAATAATATTAATATTATCAAATATATAAATAATATTTTATGTAGCAATCATTTTTCATTCAAACGGAGAGTATAGATTATAATGTGGTTTACAGCCTTAGATGGTAAGTAATATTCTGCGAGGTAATGCATCTGTTTACAGTATCAGTGAAGTGGTGCCAGGGTTGAATTAGGCAGGCCAGGCAGAGGAGTGCGGTTACTTCCTGTCATCTACCAGTGATAATCTGGAATAGAATAGTAAAACACTAAGCCTAAACAAGTTTGGTTTCTACCTAGCGCTCCTTCCAAAAGAAAAGAGCACTAGTGGGTGTTGTTGCAAAACTGAATAGTTGAAAATTATGACCCGCACATAATTAATTCCACAATTAATTAATAAAATAAAATTTTCAAAAAATACTAAAAACCCATACATAATATAATGTTTTAAAGATGTACGGATGCAAAGACGGTCGCATAAAACACTAAGTTAACCAAAATTTCAATTTAAAAAATAATTCAATAATAATTTAATAATCAGATTAATCATTTACACATATTAAATATCTAGATCGATTTCTTCAGGATTAGTCAGGTTATTCTCTATTTCCCTTGGAATATTCTTTTTTGATGAGGTGACGAATTGGACATTACCTTCTTCTTTGCTGAATTCCTCTGTATTAACTTTCATCTCTATTTCCAAGTTCTTCTTCAGTTTCAACATATCTTTGTATTTTTCTTTATCACCGTTCATCAATTCAAAGTTTTCCCAATATGTCCACAATTGGGTATTTTTAGCAGGTGGCAGACAGGAAGCACCATAGTTTAATATCTCTCTGGCACGTCTTATCTCCCCCATTTCAGATTCTATATCCACAAACTCAATAATATATTTAGTTAATTTATTATTGGGTACGACTTGAATACATTCCTCATATATTCTTCTTAAGGCAGAATTTCCAAATGCTGATTTAGCCTTAGATACCGCTAGGTCCCATAATGATAGCTTACTGTTTGAAAATTGGACATCAATGTCTCTAGCACCTTCAATAAGTATATTAATACACTTCTCTGTAATCCCAGCTTGCTCCTCTTCAAATGATTCATATAATAAATATAGAGCCTTACAATCTATACCGTCTGGCACTAGCTTTGCTAATGCTTGATCAAATAGATCTCGAACATGTTCAGTAGACAAATGTGTATCAACTACCTTCATTGCTTCCTTTAAATAGATGTTCCATATTTCAAATTGGACCTCCTTTGGAAATATAGATATTGCCCTCTCATATACTTGGAATCCTTCTAATATTTTCCCACCTTCTTTCAAAAAATTCGCATAATTAACAAATATTAATGGAGTAACTAATTCTAAGCTGATTATTTGTTCAGAAATCTTTACAGTCTTATCAAAATACTCCTGGCCTAATGAATTATTTTCGTTTTCATAATAAAGTGACTCTACAAGATCAAGGTATCGGCTCCATAGTTTGATTGAATGGAAAATAACAGTTTGAGCTGGAATCTTATGATTACCGTTTTTAAATTTCTCTAACATTATTTTTGGGTTCTCGGGAACCTTTAAGGCAATACTCAACATAAAGCACGCCCTCTCTATGCCTTCAACCTTTATTTCATTGTCTATCCAAGTTAACCAAATAGTCTCCAAGTCCTCTAAATGTGGATAGGGAACCTTAAGGGCCCTTTCAAATATTTCTTTGGCTGAACTGTATTCATTGTTATCCCAATATATTTGCGCATAGTCACACCATAAGCGACCAAAGGAACCCGGCTCTTTAACTTTTATAGCATCAACGGCCAGTATTGCCTTGGTATATACCTCACATTTCTCATCATCTGTGACAAATAAATTCACCCTATCAAACCATGTCACAATCATATTTGGATTTTGCCTCAGGTACAAATCGTTTAATTTTATCTTATAACTGCTAATCAGACCGTTTAGCCTGTTCAAATGGTTTTGTAATTGTATCCTATTTGAATCATCTTTCCTTGAAACGTCTGTGTTATTATCTAACTCCTCTAAAATAACCTCTATAAAAGCCTGTTCAAAATTAATATGGAAATTGTAAACGTTACTGAAATCTTTCATGGTTTTCGTCATTGCTAATGTATTATCCAAAAGATTCTCTAAGTCCTCAAATCTTGCAGTATATATGTAGTGTTTACTAAGTATTAGTTGCAATGTTATCCATTCAGTTGAAAATATATTTTCTAATGTCGCTATAAATGTTTCAAACTCCGTATACATTCCTAACTTTTCTAATGCATTCAGATATGCAAGGTTTAAAGAAAATGGAAATTTCTCATTTGGTCGTACTTCTTTGGCACTAGAAGTTTTAAAGAGGTGCCTTTTGTATACAGAATATATCTTTTCAAAATCATTGGTTTTTGCTAGTTTCAACATTATTTCATTTTGTCTTTCATATGGACAGACTACCAAGTATCGTTCGTATATATGGGATAGCCAAATGTTTACCTCTAAATCATTAGTCTCTTGTCCACTTTCCTCTTCAGTATATCTGTGAAATATCTTATGTATCATACCTTGAAGTTCTTCAACCTGTGACTGTTCCGTTTGCATTTCATTTTCTATCAATGGAATTAATTTTTCATTTACATAATTCAATACAAGGTTCCATATAGTAGCATGTATATTCCGGTCAACACCTTGGAGACTAATATCCAATGCTTCTCTAATTAATCTTAAATCGCATTGGTTAAGTGTATATTTTAAAAATGAAATGCATAGTTCATTACTGTCACTTGTACAGCTTTCTAAGCAGTTCTTATAAAGATTCCCTACAGTTGAATAATCCTTATACACGTCATTATCCACAACCCAATTGATGAACTCTTCCCATACTTCTACATTCTGGACAAATTGATTGACGAACCTTCTATACAGCCACAGTATATGCTCCAATGGCCTCTCACCACTGATATGCTGGGCCTTCCACATGTCTAAATACCGTTTCCAAGTTAATATGTTCTGTGGAATCTTTTGAATTTCATATTCAAATGCTATGTCACCATCATCTCTAATGCATTTATTAATATATTCCATGGCGTATTAATTTCAGACCTTTGAACATTCACTATAGTATACCGTATATATACCTGTTCGCTTAATGTATATGATAATATATATATATATAGTTGGATGTGTTTATTTTCTTCACCTGTAACTAGTGGCTACATAATTTTCGATATTGTAGAATTTCTTGATATTGTCTTAATTTTTTTTAATATTATATATCCGGATCCGATGAATAGTGCAGTCATCACAATTCAAATTTATAAAAGGATTAGTAATATATCTTATCTTACCCACCCATGAAACATTGTTTAAAGACTAACATATACTGAATCATATAAATAACTCTAAAACTACTCTTATATCTGTAATGAAATTATCGTTTTTACTATATCTGACTGTTGCAGTTACATCAACGGTAGACGCTTTCCCATTCGAACCAATAAAATTCCTACAATTGAGTGATGATGAAGTCATTGTTGTTAAAGAATCTGAAAAATTGTCCTTGTTGAGAAGAGGTGTTAAATTCTTTGATGTCACCAAGCGCCAGAGATCACTTCCATTTTTTGCCAAGGCTCCTGAGCTTCCTAATATTCCCGAATATTCATACCCTACTGAAGTGAATAATTTAGCAACCGTAAACGCATTAATATCAAAAATCGATCAAAAATATATGTATGATAATTTAGCAAACTTTACAAGTTTCTACACTCGTTATTACAAGTCCCAACAAGGTTTAGAAGCTGCAGAATGGTTATCTGCCCAAATCCATGAAATAACAGACAAGTTACCAAAGGGAATGGTTACAGTTGAACATTTTGACCATCAAGAATGGGACCAGTTTTCTATCCTAGTTAAAATTGAAGGTTCTAAGACTCCAGAGAATATCGTCATAGTGGGGTCCCATTTAGATTCGATTAATTTACTTCTTCCATCTTTATTACCTGCCCCAGGTGCAGATGACAATGGATCTGGTACTATTACTAATCTCGAAGCATTACGCCTCTTTGTACAACATTTGCTAAAAACAGGTAAACCTTTAAAGAATACAGTTGAATTTCACTTTTACTCTGCCGAAGAAGCTGGTCTACTGGGGTCCTTAGATGTATTCACAGAATATGCAAAGGAAAAAAAACGTGTTGTTGCAATGTTACAACAAGATATGACTGGGTTCGTTAAAGATCCTGAGAATGAACATGTTGGTGTTATTACTGACTATACTACTCCTAAGTTAACTGACTTCGTTAAGCTAGTCATCGATTCGTACTTGAGTATTCCATACGTGGAAACAACATGTGGATATGCTTGTAGTGACCATGGAAGTGCAACTAAGAATGGATACCCATCTTCTTTCGTTATCGAAAGTGATTTCAAGGATACCAGTAAGTACATCCATAGTACGTTGGATACCATAGACAGATTAAGTATTGCACATATGGCTGAACATACCAAATTAGTCCTTGGTGTATCTATTGAGCTAGGTGAATGGGAATCATTTGCTGAAAAATGAATCAATTCTATTGCTTATTTTTGTTTTCGTGAGTACAAATTATTTAATACTATCTTTATAGCACAATATACCTTATTTTTTTTCTATACTATTTTGAACATGCCGCGTCGCATGAACTAAACAGGACTGTTTTGTATTTGAAAATCAATCGCGAAGATCGAAAAAGAGATGTTGACACTATATCATTATTTAACTTTGAACTATCTGTTTGCAAATGCATAACTCACATATCCCTATATATCTAAGACTGTAATGTCAGAAGAAGTGACCATAAATGACACTTCACTAAGTGCAAGACTCTTTTTTACACCAACTCCTCAACGTTTGAATGTCGTTTTGGTTCTTGGTGCATGGCTATGGTACTTCATTGTCAAATTTCTAAATAAATACAAGGTTGATATATCTACAGTATTGCAACTTAAAGTACCTAATGATATGCATCAACCTCCAACAACTGGAAGCTTGCAACGTAGATCTTATCGATTTGCTCAAAGGCTGCTTAAACTATTCATACCATGTCATGTTATCACTATTATTTCATTTATCTTATTGGATTCTGTTGAACTACGCACCAGCCAGAGTATTATCTTCCATGCACTACCATTATCTCAATTTATTCTCATTATTAGTTTGATCTTAAAGGAATCTGACATCATTAGATACTGTGTAAAACGACTTTTATTAATTGAGCCCACTCCACGCCCGATCCGTAACGTGTACATCTTAATATCTGATACACTTACTTCTTTCATAAGACCTTTAATTGATTTTACATTGTTTACATCACTGATATTTAGCGAACCACTAACACATTTTGATCTATTTCTATCATCACTACCGGCCTTTATCAGAATTTTCCAATGTCTAAGAGAGTATTATTTAGTGCGCGATGTTTCACTACTATTGAATACCGCAAAATATTTTTGTAATGTCCCAATACTTATCTGCACATGGTATACTAGAGTTCGTGGAGGTCTAGATCTTTCAGCTAATTTTTATATGGTTCAAATCTGGTTCTTAACTCTGAACTCGGTATACTCCTTTCTCTGGGATGTTAGGATGGATTGGTGTTTAACATCTTTTACCAAATTGAGAAGATCAAAATTAGTATTTTCTAGGATTCTTTACCAACTGGGTATCATAATTGACTTTGTAATAAGGTTTTGGTGGATTTGGATTATCTTATATACAAAATCGAATAAAAATAAATTTGTGTTCTTTGATGGTGAATTACATTATTTGGAGGTATTTAGAAGGGCAATGTGGGTTGTATTTAAATTAGAAACAGAATACGTCAGCAGAACTACAAAAATTTAAAATAACATAGATAATGGGTTAATGAATAGAACCAGATTTACACAGAAAGATAAATATTGTGCTTTATGAATAGCATTAATAAATGTACTAACTTTTTTACCAATAAGTATGTATGCAATAGTTATAGTGGCGTTACTTGCATCGAGTCTGTAACCAAAATAAATAAATGTGATCCTCAACAATTGACAAGTAATAATGGAATAACTTTTTTAATATATATATATCTTATTATCTTTTATATAAATGGAGAGGATTGAAAAATCATTTTCTGTATTTGTTCTTATTGGCTTTTCTTTGATTATCTCTTCTTTCATTTTTAGTTAAATATCTAAATTTCTTGTTCTTCTTAGGTTTCTTCGTTTCTTTATCATCTGCCATTCCTAAGAATTTGGCATATTTCTTTGCTCTTGTTATACTTTCATTCAGAACGTCTTCAGATTTTTCTAATTTGACATTGTTTAATTTTGCTAAAAATTCAAAGTTTTCGTTAGGTTCCAATGATTCTACTTCAACTGTGGTTTCATCTGGATATACAGCTGTTGAAAGATGGTTCGGTTTTAATATCGGCTTTGCAGACTCGCTATTACTACTGCTTTTATCGCTATTTTCTTCATCAGAAAATCCATTCCAGGGTTCTTCTGTTAGCTCATTTAATTTGTCCTTGTTGTTACTTGAATCTTCAATTTCTGCCTGTATATCCAATGTTTCTTTAAACCTACGCATCTGTTCATCCATCTGTTTTTTCTTTTCATCACGCACTTTCTGTCTTTCCTCAATTCTTGCTAGTCTGTCTTGTTCTTTATTAAACTCCTGTGCCTTTTTTTGTCTAGCCACTTTACGTTTATGAAACCCAGTTAGATAGTCTAATCTCGAATCTTTATCGAAGGTAACTTCCGCAGAACCAAATCTTTTTGATTGTTTTGCTGCGTAATCCTTACCCTTCGTAAGCAGTTGTCTATTTGTTTTTATAGCCATTTTCGAGCTTTTCTGTTGTATTCCTATTATATGATGTATTCTAATGCAATACACTAACTATATATGTAGAATACATTCAACAGAGCAATTAATATATTATACTTCTACCATACACTCTTACTGTCAAAATAAATCTGATTTTGCGATGAGATACAAAATTTTCACAATTTTCAAAAGTCTTGGGATCAACCACGAAAATGACGGGTAACCCTTATTCAGCAATTATGAATAGACCAATTAAAAAATGGTTGAATTGAACACGGTAGAAGGTACAAACAACTTTACAAATGTTAAACATATTTTACTTATTGTAAGTATTAACAGAATAATCAAAACTACTGAAGGATCTAAATAAAATTTAAAGAATGCCACCAAAAAATATACACACATTAGGAGGGACTACCGGGCGCAAGAGGCCTGCTCCGGCAAACAATACTAACGGAACTGCAAGCCTTATTAGTATTTGGAACAGTATCCCACCAATTACAAGAACATTGGCAACACTGATGATGGTAATTAAACTATTCACTACATGGGACTTTCTTGACTTTGGATACCTAGTATTCCAATGGAATGAAGCTTATCGTCATTACCAGTTTTGGAGGATATTTACATCGTGCCTAATTCTGCCAGGCCCAGCTATGCCTGCCTTAATTGAATTTTATAATTTCTTTGTGAGATCATCACAATTAGAATCAGAACATTTTTTTATTACTAGTGTATTGAACCCAACACTGGACTATGGTTTCTATTTATTTTTTTGTGTATTAACCATTATCGTCACTAGCACACTGGTATTCGGGGCAAATCAGATGTTGATTTTAACATCTGCTTTTACTGCATGTTTGACATTAAATTGGTCTGTGGATAATGCTAATGAAAGGGTTTTATTTTATGGTATAATACCAGTATATGGTAAACACGTTCCTCTGCTTCAATTAGTGGTATCTGTTATCTTTGGTGACGGTAACTTCAAAATTTTTTTGATTGGTATTTTTGCTGGTTATTTATTTCTCTGTTTAGATACAAGAACCTTTGGTCCTTTGTGGGGATTGATTACAAAAAAGCATTCTACATATGGTAAGGCGCCTGGTGGAAGTTTCGGTGCACCAAGTTGGTTTAGATACTGTGCTGACTTTCTAGCAAATCCTTTACCCAGGAATATGACTGGAACGAATAGAAATTTAGGAAGAGCGACCCCAAAAACTCAACCACAACCAAGTGGTAACTCATTTAAAGGATCTGGTAATAAATTAGGAGGCGGAATCCCAAGCCAAGAAGGTGCTTTTAGAAGAAATGGAGTGAATACTTATAACTCAAACGGTGATATACTTAGAAAATCCTCTAAGGAGGACATAAAAGAACATCTTAAGTAAGTAATATGCACAGAGAAGGTGATTATATTAAAAGCAAAGACGAATGATAAATACAATTATTACTGTTAGTAATATATAAAATTTTATTAAGAAATAGATATCATATAATTAACAAAATAAAAAGTACAGCTTATTTATAAAAAATAATTGTAGTTGAGGTTCAATTTTCCATTTTATTGAGTTTTATACTAGTAAGAACATGTATTCTTCCTAATGTGGAAATTTTCAGCTCACGTCTACGGAATAATTTCACAAAATAAAAACAATTTGAAACAAACAGTATTGCATACCGTATCCAAAAAGTTGCATATATTTATATATATATATATATATATTTATATGCATTTATATTTATAGGCGCAATGATTATATAGTTCGTTTGGTACTCCTGTACCATTAACAATCAATTGCTCTAAAGGAGGATCGTCATAACTTATTAAAATGTCAAACGATTCAGATAGCAGCACCGGTTATAAAAGCGATTCAGAATTACCAATTATTATAGATGGCAAAGCATACCCAGATATAACTAAAAATGAGCCATATTCTATCACACAGACATCATATATCTTAGGTATTCTGTTCGGTTTAGCTCTTGGGCTATTACCTATGATTATCTTTAAAAGTATAAACATATATATAATTGCTTTATCCATTTTCCATTTTCTAGAGTATTACATAACTGCAAGGTATAACCCAGGGAAAGTTCATTCGGACTCCTTTCTGATCTTTAATAATGGTATTGAATATACAGGAGCTCATTCATTTGCTATTATTGAATGTCTCATAGAGATGATCTTCTTTCCAACCTTGAAATCGTACTCTGGCATTCGGTTATACCTATGCAACGTTGGAGTAATCCTTGCAATTATGGGTCAAATAACAAGATCATTTGCAATGTATACTGCTGGTAGATCCTTTTCACATATCTTAAAAAGAAAGAAAGAGAAGGATCATGTGCTGGTAACAAGTGGACTTTATGCATACTTCAGACATCCCAGCTATTTCGGATTCTTTTGGTGGGCTTTAGGATTACAACTACTATTATTGAATCCTGTATCCTTTGTTTTATTTACATATGTCTTGTGGAATTTCTTCAATAAGAGAATAAAGGTCGAAGAGTCGTTTTTAATTACCTTTTTTGGTGCAGATTATGCAAATTATAGACAGACAGTTAACGTCTGGATACCTTTTATATGAACATTCAGTTAAGTTTATATACTATATATATGTTCCTTTCCTATATATAAGGATGCGTTATTTTATGTGATATAATTATTTTATATGCCAAATAGTAAATTTAATGCAAAGTGTTCTGGCTTTTTTTACAGATACTCCCGAATATGTTAATCAATTAGCTATTCAGGGATGTTGGAGCATCCTGATTCTGTGAGTCTACGCTCGATGATCTAGAACCACTAATAGAGGTACCAGAAATTTGTCTCTTCTGTGGTAAATTATTAGAATAAATTCTTCTTGGCATGAATGGAGCTACAATTGGTTTCTTTGAAATAGCAGATATTGAAGGGATGTTTGCTAAAGATGGTGGGTGTTGATTTCTGCCTGTTAATACTTCTGTAGAAACGCCACCATATGAAGGAGATGCTTTAATATTAAATATTTTTTTAGATGAAAATGATGGTAGGGCAGGTAACGACGGTACAGAAGACTCTAGAGAAGTAGTTAAAACATGGCGTGTAGATAGTACCGGTGGTAGTTGAATTCCAGGGGTAGAAGTGGAAGAGTTCGTGTCAGTCTCAGTAGAAGGTCTATTTACTGAAACTTCAGTAATTGAAGATCGTAAAGGTGCGGCAGTATAGTCGTTAGTAATGTGGTTCGTTGAACCAATGCCATTGCTAGTCTTTAAATTGGGTGAAGGAGATGGTTGTTTTTCTGGATTTAAAAATGGATTTGCATCATTATTACCAAATCTAGTTATTGAGGATGAATTCGGATTTTCTCTTAATGAATTATCAGCTTTAGTTTCCACAGATTCTGGTTCAGTTAACTTAAAGGTAGAAGAAGATCTAAATATAGTATCTGTATTATCTCTGACCGATGTGCCCGTTCCAGAATTGATTGTTCCTGACCTATTTCCTGCATCAAATTGATACGGTAGGTTGGTTGAACCTTTTAAGAAGGGATTTGTACTTTGGTATAATGGAAATTGAATTTGTGAATTTACTATATTAGGATTAGTGATATCAATACTAGTATCCCACAACTGCGTACTATTACCCGAGTCTAAAACTGTAGTGTTGAATAAATTGGGTAATCTTCTAGAGGTTCTTGATAAATAATTAGAGCTATCATCCGGATTTGTATTAGTTTGTGTTTTATTTACTTGAGTTGGTGTCATTGTTTTATTTTGGTTAGGATCTAAAGTTTTTCTCACTCTATTTGCATCAATGAATACATCTCTGATCTCATTTGTATTGGTTGTCACTATTTCTGGTCGACTCAATACATCGGCAGGTGTTTCGTTAACATTTGTTGTAGTTACATTCTTCGATGTAATATCGATATTGCTGCCGTTGCCCTCATCATCGCTATCCAGGGAAATTACAATAGGTTCAGGTTCTGTTGTTATATTTGTGCCATTGGCTGGTTGAAGAATTGAATTAGTCATGGATATATCAACATCTTCTGATTCTTCCTTTTTGACATCAGAGTATCTATTATTAATGTTTGAAGGATCCATAGTATTAGTATTGTTATCATTTTTCCTTTCAGTATGTGTGAATTCTTCAACGATATGTGGTTTCCAAGAACCATTTGCTGATAATTCGACCTGTTCAATATCATCTTCACACTGATGTAAAATGTCCTCAACAAATTCACAGATTGCTAATTGGTCAAGTGTTACAGGAATTTGACACACTGGGCATTGCCATGTTGGAATTTGTAATTGTGATTCCAAAAACCAAAATGCATCAAAGCATTGTAAATGTTTACACATTACTGATTTCGCTGGATATTTCAATCTAGTATATGATATTGGGCAATGGAGACTCATTACTGTTGATGTAGTCATGATTTCGTCGTCATCTTCTTCGTTTTGAGTTTGTTTTAAATAAAATAAGGTTGCTGCCTTTAGTATCCTAGGATGATTCAATATTTGTTGTAGTAATATCTTCGGTGGAATAAGTTGAACGATATATATATAAATCAAGTATTCATTCAGGGTAAAAGCATAAACCAATTCGAAAATGTTCTGTTGATTTGGGGGGTTAAGATATGGGGTTAAGTTTGCAGGTTTTGCTGTTCCTATTTTATTCTTTATTCCTTTCACATTATCCTTTATTAGTTCAGAATTAAACTTAATCTCATTTGGAAACGGAAATTGAATCTTTTCATTTCCTTTTGAACTCAAGGGATTTATCATTCCACTAAATAAGTAAAGCTTATAATTGTCATTATTTCGAAGTAAATTCCAATCATCAATGGTTAATCTAAATTTAATCGTGCAAACACCTCTTCCGTTTGTTATGAATACTTTCTGGGCAGATTCTGGTATAAGTTTCTTCAATTTATAAAATGGTGATTCCTTAAAGTGCATGAAGTCTGCGTACGGACTTTTCTGTATTTCTGTCATTTTTGTACTTCGAAATGTGGGGTTAGATATCGGTCCTTGTGTTAGTAATGAATTGGGGTCGATACCCTTTAGAAAGGCTTCTTTTAGAACTTCATATTTGGGTAAAGGCAGGTTCTTCTTTGCTGTTTCTACTAAAAATCTCAAAGTTTTCAAACCAGAAGTAGATGTACTATTATAGGTAAATGTATCATTTATACGTTTCTTAATATTCTCTTGCAAAGTTGATTTCCTTCCTGTCACTGGAATGCTCATGGATCTGCATAAAAGTTTCAACTCTGACACCTTTAGAAGTTCAATCTGTGTTATTATTTCTTGAAGTTCATGATGAACAGCATTATTTGTAACCGAAGACATGACGCTATATATTATGCTGTATATTGTTTAGTATGATATAGTGTGAAAGTCTTTCTTGACAGGATTAGGTAAATGCGTGTAAGTCCTTGGATAGATAAAATGAATCCTCTGACGGTTTACCACCCAAATAATATGGCCTGTTGGTGGTATATGTTTTGTATTTCTTGACTGAGCTATACAGTGTGATTTTTTTCAAATGTAATAGTTATATTCTTGTAAATATATTTGAATTTACTATCCAAATTAAGAATCTGTCATACTATTCAAATTTCATATTCAAGATTGAAATTTTGTTCAATTCCATTTGCCTTGTTTTTGTATGCAAGATATGGGTGTTTGTTTAAATTATAGTTGGCTGTCATCATGACATGCCCAATTGGACGGTCCTTACATAACAAAGACTGGCATATGATGCATCTTGTATGGGTATTAAATGGTAGATAAATGTGTCAGTATTGGTAATTTATCATAAATGAGGACATATCCTCACCGATTGCAGTTTTCTAGCAAGATTAATCTCGTTTCTTATCCACTACGTAAAATGACTAGGGTGAAAATAATCCAAATAGTAGCATTTTGTATATTGATAGAGTTACTAAAATCTCATGTACATTCTAGCTAAAAGATTCATTTTCAATAGAATATATATTATTGTAATACCCGTCTCTCTACCTGTATCTGTCTGTTCATTTTGTTTTTCATCGATTTATTTTGTACTGCACTTTAGGAACGTTGTGACTCTGTTTCATTGAAAAATTCAATATGCAAAATATTGCAATTTAGTTAAATGACTAAACTATACAAGATTCTTTTACATGAATACTTAACGTATATATGAATATTTTTTTCTCTCCTACCCATATAATCATCTAAAATATCCCACATAACCTGAATCATAGATTATTTTACTTTCAATGCCAAGAATAACAGTACTTATATCAGGCTCAGGCTCTAATTTACAGGCTCTTATCGATGCACAAGCACACGGTAAACTTGGAAATGGGAGGATAGTCTCGGTCATATCATCTAGTAAAAATGCATATGGCCTAGTAAGGGCAGCTAATGTTGATATTTCTACAAAGGTTCACTCGTTATACAACTACACAAAGGGGATCCCAAGGGAAGATAAGATGAAAAGGTTGCAAGCAAGAAATCAGTTCGAAAAGGATTTAGCTTGCATCATCCTTGATGATAAACCTGATTTAGTTATATGTGCTGGTTGGCTTCTTATCCTTGGTTCCGAGTTTTTGTCTCGTGTTGGTTCATTGCCAATAATCAATTTACACCCTGCATTACCTGGTGCATTCGATGGTACTGCGCATGCTATTGAGATGGCCTGGCAAAAATGTCAGGATGACGGTAGACCATTGGTTTCTGGATGCATGGTTCATTACGTGATAGAAGAAGTTGATAAGGGAGAGCCACTTATTGTTAAAAAATTAGTAATTACCCCAGGTCAGGATACGTTAGAACAATATGAAGAAAAGGTACATGCACTAGAACATGTTGCTATTGTAGAGGCAACGGTTAAGGTTCTGGAAAAGAAACAGTAATTGAGAAACTCTACAATTATTGCCTTGAGAAAGCATGAAAGAAAAGAAATTAAAATACTAATCAAAATTAATACACGCACATATTAATATAGATGTATACATAAATATTAAGTATATGGAATGGTATCAAAGATTATTGTATTAGTTTATATCTTATTATGGTGCATCTAAAGTATTATATATATATATATATTTACCACATTCAACTAATTAAGACTCCAGTATTGATAATAGGTAAGAATAAAGTTCACAATAAATTTAAGTACACCATAAGTATCAATTGAAATATATACTTAATAGATATTTGCAACTTAAAGATGTTCTATGGCATACAATTTTTTATTCTTTTTTGAAATATTCTATTGAATATAACTTTATATATATCATCTTTGCCGGTTTTGTTTCGGCAAGAAAAAACAAAGGGTAAAACGCAAGAAACGCAGTGTATATTTTATTCCATCAACTTTCAAAATGTTTCAACTTACGAAACAAACAATTAGATCTAAATTTGAAGGACCTTGTGAATAGATAACTAAAGGATCTATATACTACAGAGAGGGAGTATCACTAATTTGGATACCCGCAGCCTACCAAATAAGCTTTATAGGATTGGGCATTTTCCTTTTTTTTGCATTATGGCTACTTTAACCCAATACGCAAGCTATGTTAGTCCCTCGAGGATTCGCACATTGATAGTGCCAATTGGAAAGTGGAAAAGAAAAAGCTTTGGAAATATGGTAACAAAATTAAAGGAGTATGATGAAATCAGATTAGTAGATATATCGCCTATTGACAGTCCATTATTCACCCCACAAGGTTTTCCAAATGGAAGATTATTATTTGATCTGAGCGATCTGGGTCAAAACGATGCATTCGATATGTTTTTATATGATTTCGAACCATTTAGGAAAACATTCGTTATAATAGGCCTTGTAAATGACGATAGTGATCCAGAGGTAAATTTGAAAATTTTAAAGGAAAAGTACCCAACAGTTATATCTTCTAACTTAATCTACACCACCACTAAAGAAACGCCTGGGAAAGAATTAGAGGAGAAATCAAATAGGGTATTTTACTGTAATAATGAAAACCCGACGAATCTAGAGACCATAATGTGTGACATAGGAGGAAATTTCTTGGAGGCATTATCTGTATATTATTCTTCTTATCAGCATGTCACATTGCGTTCACCTGGTGCAATTGGTGGGAATTCAATGGTAAAAACTGTAATTACAAGATTTGGCCAGAATTCAGCACCAGTCAATCCATCTCAAACTACTTCTACATCGTCAACAGCGGCCAAAAGATTATCATCTTTCGAAATGACAACAAATACGTTAAAAAGGTCAGCATCAATGAAATTAGCCAATACCCTTTCAACATCTGATAGCCGAGCTCAGCAAAGATCGAGAGGCAGGCAACTGAAAATTCTAGGTAATTTCCAACTATTGGCAGGACGGTATTCAGATGCATTAGGGAGTTTTGTAGAATCAGTTACTATATTACACAAGCTTCGGGATTATTTATGGTTAGGTTCCGCCTTAAATGGTATAGGTATCTGTTTCATATTATTATCATATCTTGAAATTGTGTTTCAAGTCCCGGAAATTGTTGATATTTTGTGTCCTATTCAAACAATAGAGTCACCTATACCATCGAAACCAAGTACACCAAGAGCTAGTGTATCAATGGCGCAAGTCCAATTACAATCGCCTAGAAGTTCATTAAATTCTACCAGGAATTTTATTGATATTGACTTAGAACAAATTAATTTTCCTCTTCTTATTAAGAGTATCTCTGAAAAAGTATTGTACTACTATGAACTCAGCCTTGCACACAATAGTGAATATGCACCACAGATTGTTTATTGTAATTTATTATTAAAAACTTTAACTTTTATGGTCGCCTGTCATAATTCAAACAATTTGACACCTGAAATTTTGGGGAGCATCATTAACGGAATTCCAATTGAGGAAAGTGTATTTTCTGATGTACCTGGGACTACTGTATTTTCCAAAATGGAAATATTTCATTTTGCTAATAGACTATTTGAGTTACAGCTAAAGCACATGAATGTTGAAGCTCAATGCACTGTTTATGTTTCCTTAGCAACCGTTTATAAAATATTAGGTTTTTTAAGAAAAGAATCATTTACATTGAGACTCCTGCTCATCACGTTATTAATGACTACAGAAAATATTTCTTGGCATTCTGATTATGAAATACTTTTTAAAAAAGTGACCGAACTATACCATATTCTAGATCATGATCCTGAAAATTCATATAGGCCAGTATCGGATTCAGGTTGGCTAATTTTGCAAAAGGAAGCTTTATACTTGTGTATGCGTGTTGCAGAAAAGGTCCAAGATTATAAGTATATGTCATATTATTCGATATTGTTGATGAGTAGATATTCGCTTTTATTAGGTCAATCAGAGCAACAAGCTTTACTTTCTCGATACATTCAACCATCCATATCCAAAGGTCTTATTAAATCATATTGGGATCCATTCATGTTAAGAGATCTTAAATTCCAAAGATTAGAATTTGACGACACTGGAACAGATAATCTCAAACTTCCAGCAGAAACAGAGCTTTCTCATATTAATCAATCTTTAGTGACAGAAGCACCAAAACTAATTAATACCCAAGAGGTTTTTAATCCTTTTAAGCACCAAGTCAAAGCTAATTTAATCCCAAGCCCTAAAGCTTCAATTAGTGGAGTATATATAGTTGGTGATAGAGTGGAATTTACTTGTTTCATACAAAATCCTTTCAAATATAATATAAATATTACAAAAGTAAAACTAAACAAAGAAATTTCAAAATTCTGTGAATTAGATAATAATTATATTTCCGAGAAACATCCATTTGTAGTAAAACCAGGATCTATCGATTCTATAAATCTTCCAATAATTCTGAAAGCTCCAACAAATCAAGAATTCCTCGCGATAAAATCCCTTAGTTTATCGGTGTTTGGAATGCCTTTGCATGAATACAAAATTATAGAATCAGAAAATAAAATAGAAGATTACACTACAGAAAATGATGAAAATGCATCCGGGAGATGTAACTATAACGAACTACGTATTAAAATCATACCGGAGCAGCCGCAATTACAAATTATTAATGGATCCAAGTTAGCTGAAAATTCTTGGATGATGCTAGATGGTACCAAAACAAAATTCACAATATGTATGAGGAATAAATCGTTAAGCAGTCCAATTGATTATATCACATTTCATGCAATTACAAATGTCGAACAGGATTTAAAAGGTGACTATTGGAAGAAATTGCCAGCCGATGATCTGTATGAGATTGAAAAACAGTTGTTATGGTTGCAAGATTCGTGTATTAAGATAAATAATGCTCCGACGAAACTAAAACCTAATGAGTTAGTTCAACTAGAGCTCGAATTGGATGTGACTAATGCACCACTTGATTTTACGGAGTTTAAACTAATAGTAAAATACGGTAGGTGTATTGCCGATACATGTTCCATCTACTTGAAAGAAATATCTGTTCCTTATGAAGTCACCATTAGAAGAACTGTTGAAGTTCCAAGTTTAGATATCATTCCATTGAATGAAAATATATCAAAGGAAAATTCAGATGTACCATGGATTGAATATATTAATAATAAGATAAAGGAAGATAAAAGTTTGAAAATGAATGATTTTGCTCTATTATTAATAGATTTTAGAAATTCTTGGTTAGATGGTATCTATTTGGATGTAGAATTCGACGATTTTAAAAGCAAAAAATATTTAGTGGAGTCCAACCATGCTTCAAGACTAATTATGCCTATTAAAAGGATAGATTATAAGAATGAAAAATATCATACAAAGCGTATTCCACATCTAGTGAAAGGGAGACAATTTATTCAAAGTGGTATGACCGGTGAACAAGAAATAGAAATGAGAGAAAATTTTTGGTGCCGAGAACATATACTAAAGAAATTAACATGCAATTGGAAATTTGTTAATGACAAATCAGTTTCTGGGTCTGTAGGATTTAGAAAATTTTTAGAGAAGTTTGATAACAAGTTAGTTTCTATGATATACAAAGGTAAGTCATTGTATAATATTAAACTAGCAATAAGTAACAAAAAGGTTACTATCGGTGATCAAGTGCAAGTTACTGTTACAATGCAACCAACAGACGCTCAAAGGAACAAGCAACAGCCTAATATTAGCAAATATCTGAATTTACTAATATTTGATCACAAAACATCAAAACTATTAACAAAATTTAACAGAAGAATACTTTATAATGGTACTTTATCGAAACCTGTCTATATATCAGATGAAACCTCTACAATTTTTGACCTTTTACCCATGGAGCCAGGTACATATGAGATATGTGCTGTTATCTCAAAAATAAATAACCCCAATTCTGTTTTACAATTTGATTCAGAAAACGTTTTACTTGATGTTATATAACTGCATGATTATTCATAATTTCATATACTAATAGATGCAGTAGAAATAGACGCAATAATAACATTATCATTGATAAAATACCAGGTATAATGGTAGACCAGGCTTTCCGAATATTTTGGAACTGAGAAAGTTCCCCTTGTAGTAATAGAAAAATAGAATAAGCTGTATGATATTTTTTTAATTTGAAGTATTTGCATTATGTATAAAATTTTGTAAATAAGTATTAGATGGAAGAATATGCTATAATTATAGGAATGGTGTAACTATTTTGCCCTCTTTGCCCTCTGTAATTTTATTTTTAATTTTGATATAATGTTATTGTTAGATTTAGGAACTCTTGCCAAATAATAGAAAAGAATACAACCAATATAATCAATTACAATATAACATATGAAAATACCATAATTTCTCCACCTCTTTGAATATTGTGAACTAAACTCGGATAAGAAATCGTTTGTTTTTGAGAATTGGCAGAAACCACAAATGGTAGTAGAGTTTGGATCAACCAAGTAACCAGTGCCTGCTTGTGCTATGTAGCCTTTCATATATTGGGCACACGTTGCACCAGGAGGTGGGGTGAATTGAACCAGTTCATGTTTTGAACATTTTACAAGAGCATTTGCAACACCAGTGGATAACAAACCATCGATCAAATAGGTTAATGGCGACACTCTATACATAAAAATCCAGAATCTTGGCATCGCATTTGGAGTTACCATAACACCACAGAAAGACAAAGCAATAGTAAACAATATAATTGCCAAATGGGCTGCCATTTCAGACACTTCAATAAAAGAAATAACTAAAACACCCATAGAACCAATATAAACGTAATAAGCAACCGAGTATAGCCAGAATAAAGCCCCTCTTTCGTGCAATTGATGGGCAAAGGAAGCGTTTGAATAAAATCCAACGGAATAATAATAAATACAGTACGCTAAAGTACCAGTAATCATATTCCAAGGGACCTCAACAATAATTTGTGATAAAATAAAGGATTTCCAAGAAAATGTTCTTGATGGGCGTTCTCTTGCTTCATATAAATCTCTCTGTGAAACGAATGTTGGTAAATACTGTTGAACCAACGGAATTAAAATAACAGTATACATGAAAACAGATAACATTTGATTTTGTAAACCTTGCATTGACCTATCCGATTTGAAAAAAGTAAAACCTATGAATACTTCACTTATAATTGTTAAAATAAACTTGGACCATAAATAACTTGGACTTCTCCATGTTTGTTGAAACAAACGATGGCTAACAAGCCCAAATTGATATAGGATTGAGGTTGCAAATTCTTTTTGTTCTTCTGCAGTTGATTCTTTTGTTTTCTTTGGTAATTCTCGTTCCATTTCTTCCAATTCCTTAGTAACCGCTTTATATTCATCTGAATTTCTCCAAACTTCATGATAATCTTGAGAAGCATGAGAACCTGGAGCAGCACCGACAACTTCTAGCATCCATTCAGCTGGATTAGCTTCTGGTGGACACTTATGAGAGCCATGGCTTTCAAAGTAGTTGATCATTGTTTGACAACCTTTACCTAAATCACCGAAATATGCAGTTCTACCACCTTTCTGTAAAAATAATAATCTGTCAAACTCTTGCATTAAGATGGCAGAAGGTTGATGGATAGTACACAAAATGGCTTGACCATGGTCAGTTAACTTTTTCATCAATTGACATGTTGACCAAGCAGTTTGAGAATCTAAACCAGATGTTGGTTCATCAAGGAAAACTAATAATTTTGGTTTAGCAGCTAGCTCCACACCAATAGTTAATCTTTTTCTTTGTTCGACATTTAAACCTTCACCAGCAACGCCAACGACAGCGTCTGCATATAGCTCCATTTCTAAAACTTTAATAACTTCTTCGACATAATCATTTTTCTCTGTAATAGATACATTGGCAGGTTGACGTAAATAAGCTGAAAATCTTAAAGATTCTCTTACAGTCGCTGTACTTAAATGTAAGTCTTGTTGTTGACAATAACCAATTGATCTTGGAAAAGAGGCATCACGTAAACGACCATCGACAAAAATACTTCCTGTAATAGTACCCATTGTGACTCTTTCTGCCAAACAATCTAATAAAGTCGTTTTACCAGCACCAGAAGCACCCATTAAAGCAGTTAAAGTGCCAGGCTTTACCCAACCATCGACATGATTCAAAATACGTCTTGTTTCTTTCTTAATTTGGACATCGTAACAAAGATCTCTCCAATGGAAAATAGCCTCAGATTTAGAAATACCTAGGTTATCACCATTATCATCCCCCTTATTCTCGTTGATACTTGAACTTGTGGAAGTTGAGGTGTTGACAGAATCGGCTAATATCTTTCGGTTTGTCACATTTGATAGATCACTACCGGCTGATTTTTCTATATCTTCCAAAGTAGAACTTCTCTTCTCAGTAATATTTTCCTCTTCAGCTCTGTTCTTCAATTGACCTTCTTTTCTCATTCTCTTGACAACACTTCTTGGGAAAATTAACATTTCACCCTTTTGTTTTGCACCTTCGTTGAATTCACAAATAAATAGATAAACGAAGAAGAAGAAAATAACATACGCTAAACCAATACCGAGACCTCTCCACTTATGTTTATGTTCATATCCATAACTTAATTTTAAGTAATTATCACCAAGGACATAATCCTCACCGGGAATTGCACCAACTGTACCACACACCCTTTCTGTACCGGTTGCATTTACATAACTTGGGCCAGCTGGGATATATAAAGAACATGGGTAACGAACTCCGTGGAATTCATTGATCATCAATGACTCAAACAGGTAAGCTAGTGGATTAATATACCAAATCCACTTCGACCAGCCTAAGATTTTTGTTTTGGGAATAACGAAACCTGTGTACATAGATAAAGCTAACAGTAAGATGGATGCGGGAACCATAGCCTCCTGAAGGGTTTTTGTTAACGAACCAACACAACGGAACATATGAGATAATGCAAATGTGGCAACTATATTCATTAAAAAATAGAAAAAGAAGATACCACCATTACGACGGAAATTAACTAGAAAATAAAAGATAATGTTGAAAAGAATACAAGTAGCCAATTTTGCTGGGATTTCTGAAATGACGGATGCAAACGCATCTGCACTTGGATGATATAAGGAATACGTTCTATGTTTTTCAGTAACTGGTCTTGCCTCGTATAAGGAGAAGATTTCTAGCAAAGATTGGAAAGAATTGAAAAGAATGGCAAAGAACATTGCTGCACCACGGAAATAAAATGACCCTGTATCTCTCTTCAACATAACTTTGTAAAACATTGAACCTAAGATAAATGCCATAGCCGAATTACCAACGACTTGACCAATCGTAACAGAAGAACTATTTATAATTCTCCAATAGTTTCTGATCAAAAGATATTTGATTTGCATATGGTAATTGACGATGTAAGGAGATGAAGGTCTTAATCTTCTAGTTTGTTGGGCTGTATGTGCTTCTTTGATAATGTGTTCTTCTGATGTTTCATCCTTCGCCAGCACATCATCAATTTGTTTTCTTAATTTCTTATAATTATCTGATTTTATCCAGTAATCGTTCATATCTTTGGGATTTTGTGGGACCAGAATACCTCTCTTTATATGATCTGGATTAATTATTCTTTCAGCAGGGCTTGTGACCGAAGTTAGGAAATCGGCAGTTGTTTGTCTTTCAGGACATACGTAACCCATTTTGACGAAATACTCCTTGGCTTCATTACCTGGGCCAAAAAAGATTTGGTAGCCACCATCTAAGACACAAACTTTATCGAACAGATCGTAGGCGTCTTGAGAACATTGATAAATAGCGACACAGGAGGTTGTTTTTGCGATTGTAGCTTGTACTTTCAAAGCTCTAATGAATTCTAAAGCGGTAGCCGAATCTAAACCTCTTGTTGCATTATCCCAACATTGAAATTTTGCACCACATATAGATACTTCTGCGATGGAGACTCTCTTTCTCTCCCCACCGGAGACACCCCTGACTAGGTCATTCCCGACTTTTGTGTTTCTTGTATGTGATAGACCATACGTTGCCATTGCAACGTCTGTTACATGCTTAGCGTATGTCTCTCTGTCGACACCCTTAATACGATTTTGTGGGGTCTTTAATCTTGCGACTGTAAATAGAGTTTGGTAGACGGTTAAGTGAGGTAAATGGATATCAGCTTCTGCGTTGTAAATAGCTTCCCCACGAAAATGTTTTTTCAGTTCTTTTGGAGTTATTCCGCTGTACGATATTGTTGAGTCCTTGCTGACTTTGAAACCATGTGTATTTGATGATATTGATTTCAATAATGTGGTACAACCTGAACCTGGTCTTCCTAGGACGACTAACAATTCACCTGGATTTAGTAGACCGTCCATTGGTTTAAGAATTTTAAAAGTATTTTCTTCAGATTGTGGTCGACAAGTTCTGTAGAGCAGAGATAATAGTTTATAAGGCATATTTAGAAAAGTTGTTTGATAAGTAACATCTGAAGAATCCCCACTGGCAGCCAAGTCCTTCCAAACACAACCCAATGAATAAGGCTTGAAATATTCGGGATCTGAAGCAGATAGGTTTACTAGGTTTTGGACCCATGCTTCACTTGAGAATTCCGGTGATTCAGGATCCAATTTTGGATCGTAGCCAGGGGAATCTTGTTCTGTAAAAATAGGGTTAATACCTGGTAATAGATCTTGAGAAAGAATTGAATTTTTCCTTGAAAGGCTATGTTGGCTGGTAGTTTCTGTTTGGTGGTCTGAGTGTGGATGGGCTGAATGGGATAAACTCTGTTGCGTTAAAGTTCTTGCTAAATTCCTAATTTGATCTTCGGCTAAACCGCTATATGGATGAGCGTCCGGTGAATCGGTATTCCTATTACCTGACTTTGATGAATCAGTTTCAGACATTGTTGAAAAAAGTAATATATGTATAAGTCTATATTTATTTAATTATATATATATTCTTTTCCACAATGAAATTTATTGATTATTAATTAGAATTGTAGTTTATATTATGTTTTTATGTTGTTTTTATGTTGCTTTTATGTAGTTTCAATTATAGAGAAAATAATGTAAAACAGAAGTGAATAAGAATAATTGAGAAAGATTTGTAATAAAATTTTAAGATACAAGCTACTATATATATGTTTATATAGATATCTTACATGCCATAGTATTATTTAATTAGATTAAAATAGCATTTCGGATGGATTTAATTCGAAACCTCCTTCTTCTACTTCCGCAGGGAATAGTGGGGACTGGAGCAGAGTAGAGAGAGACAGCGAGGCTGGACGGCTAGGATTCAAATATAGTCTCTACCGTCTATTCCACGATAAATATGGATAGGTATTCTCTCTTTCAGTGTATAGTTTCCATGGAACATTACGATGGGTATTTTACCTTGTTTACTGTGAAATATATTTCTCGAAGCTCCGGTGTTAGGGAATCAGGGGACGGAGAACGGGCTGTAGCCTATCTTGGAAGAAGTCAGCGTAGCATTGTGGAACCAAAGGAAGGGAAAGGGGCCATTATCGCCGAACCCCGAGATTGTGTTTCTGTTTTTATTCGTGCGCTTTTCTACAGGCGCGTTTGCCGGAAATAAAAGAGCACTCAGTTCGTCGGGAAGAAAGCGATTCTGATTAATTAAGCAAACAGAGATTAAATAGACATCGAGGATGAATGGTGGGGGCACCCACTGTTGTTCCATCTTAAAGATGAGCTAATCAGTGTAAAGCTAGGGCAAGTCTAATCTAATCTAATCCATTCAAGTTAAGTCAAGACAAGACAAGACAAATTAAATTACATAAAGGGTAGGTACGCAAACAGCTAGTATGTTATACCGGAGTTGGGATCAGGACCCTTTATCTCCGCACTGGAACGTTTCTACTAGGACAATCGTGTTTAAAACTAAGGATAGGGGAATAGTATAGCTTACCTCATAGGCATGATGTATAATTGTGAACATACATAAATCATATATTACCTTTAATGTTTTTGTAAGTGGCACTGCTCATACGAATAATATAAATTATACAATTCCTCGCTGATTACTATTATTTGATATCAAACACGTTGTATTAGTGTGTGTCTTCTTCTCACGACATTACATCCGAGTTTTCAGCTCCTATACGTTGGCAGGTAATTTGTCTATCTATACCTTATTTTTGATTTTCTTCAACTATTATATTTGAAACTGCCTCAATTAGTTTCTTTTCGAATGTTCTTGTATGTATATATGTATTCAGTATAGGCGTAATGATTCGGCAATCAAATTTTCCGTAGTGTCTTCCTCTTTTTTTTAATTCTCCATGGAACAAGTGCCTATATGCCAGACGGTGGCTGAATCACTTTTATACTGTGGTGGAAGCTGAAAGAACATATACTTCTTAGCACCTTAAAAATTTCATGATAATGATATACAGCATTCTAAGGATTTCTTTTTTTACTCCCACCTTTCAATTAGGACAAGTGATTACGGAAACTATTTGTTCCATGGAATAATACTAATCCCTCTTTAATCATTTGACGTAAGTTAATGCACGTTACTATATTTGGCAATATTCGAAGGTATACAGATATATGTATGTGTATTGACATTTTACATTTATTTATTTATTTACATGACTAATATTGCATAATATATAGCAAGCTATATTTGCTGTTATGAGTGATTTTTTTTATTGGTTTATTTTTATCTTACTATATCCCTTTATCTTGTTAAATCATGATTTTTTGTATATTTATCAATCTTTGCCAAATTGTCAACATATTTAATTCTTTCATTAGCATTTTCTCTCTTGTTATCTATTTCATTCTTCCAGAATCTTGGAATAAACGGCTGCGCACCATCTCCGTATTTACCCAACACACCATCAAATGCCTTACTAGGCTTGTTGACATCAGATCCAACGCTCATTTGGTTATCGTTCTTAAATTTATCCAACTCGTCCTGGAACTTAGCATTCCAACGACTAACTTCACCTGCTTCTGGTTCTTCAGGCCAAATAAATGGCTCTTCCATCTCAATTGTCATCTTCTTAATCTGTGGGCCTCTGAATCTACCAGAGAATGGACTTAACTTAATATATTTACCATGTAGCAATTGTGTAGTTATATTTAATGCTCTTAATCCATAAATATGGAACAAATAATCTCTTAAATCTAACTTGTTAAACGACTTTGGTACAATAAACTTCGCTTGGTATGGTGTATGCTTAGCGTTAGGTCTTAATAATATAAGTCTGGCTTTTGGGAAAAACAGCTGGGTAGAACCAACTTTGAAATGTGCAGCAGCACTAGACATATCAGTGATAGCGTCATTACTGATACCTAATTCACTCGTTGCATTATTGGAGACGGCTCCCTGGATACTTGATCTTGTTAAGTTCAATAGTTTGTCACTAAGCTTGGTAGCCTGTGGTATCCTCGTTGCTAAAACTCTTGGCATATCTAATTTGTTATACTACAAATGGTATCAATTCCTTTTCTCTAGTGCCAACCCGTTAGCTTCTCTCTGATATAGCTCATCAACAGATACATTTAATTTATCCTTATATGCTTCCAATTTCCTGGTCTTTTTTTTGTTTTTCGTTTCGTTTTCTCAAGACACACACAATTCAAAATATTGTCATATAATACGACAAAATCATCATTTTCCACGGATGATCACCCATTTTTTTCAAAATATTTCAAGAACAAAACAACGCTATCAAAATTGCCCAATTTTTCATTTTAAACAAGTTAACTAGGAAATCTATATCTATATGTATACTCTTACTTTCTCAGAAACATACAAAGAAGCAAAGGAATAGGTATAATTCAATTGATTGATTAAAACCATCCATTACACTATTAGCATCCTTCCCGTGACTGACTAACTCTGGTTTTTCTACTGTCCGCTTTTATCATTTGTTTTCCCTATTTGTCTCATTTCTTTATTGCTCCTTCGCTGTCTATCGTTAACTAATACAATACAAACTATTACTAGATTCTGTATCCATAACTTAGACTTTTTAAAATACACACACATATATACATATCCCCATTCTCACATCTTACTGCTGAGTTTTTGTCATTTATTCCAACTAACATTTTCCTCTCTATTTATAATATACAAACAATCACACATACATTATCATGTTCTTTATTAAAGATCTATCACTGAATATCACTCTACATCCATCATACTTCGGTCCCCGAATGAAACAATTCTTAAAGAGTAAACTGCTTCAAGAAGTTGAAGGCTCATGTACAGGTAAATTCGGATACATATTATGTGTGCTAGATTATGATAAGATTGAAATTGAACGTGGTAGAATATTACCCACAGACGGTTCAGCAGAGTTTACAGTAAAGTATCGTGCTGTTGTATTCAAACCATTCAAAGGTGAAGTTGTCGACGGTACTGTTGTATCATGTTCACAACATGGTTTTGAAGTACAAGTCGGTCCAATGAAGGTCTTCGTCACTAAGCATTTGATGCCACAGGATTTGACATTCAATGCAGGCTCAAATCCACCTTCATATCAAAGTTCAGAGGATGTTATTACAATAAAGAGTAGAATTAGGGTTAAGATTGAAGGTTGTATTAGTCAAGTTAGTTCCATTCATGCTATCGGTAGTATTAAAGAAGATTATTTGGGTGCAATTTAAGCAGTATCCTTTATAAATTAGAAAAAAGAATAAAACAACTTCAAATAAATTCTGTGATTCTATTAGCATCTCGTTTTATTTTATTAGCTCCCTTTTCTCCTTATATATGTCATGTATTATAATATAATTTAATCAATAAAGTAATGAATATAGAAATTTTTAAATTTAAATAAATGATAACAAACATTAAAAAAAAATTACAATAATATTTAAAACGAACAAAACACAAAATATTATGGAAATACGAAAAAATATAAACAAAATTTTTTACAATACACCATATATTACACGGCATTACTCTGTTTGAAAATAACAAAGTGACCACCTTCTCCTTTTACAAAACAAGTATCCTTCCATTCTCCTACAAACTTTCCGTCATCAATAGCATCTTGAATAATTCTGGACTTAGTCAAATAATATTCACTTTGTTTGGTGTTCTTCTCACTGTCATGAGCAACCAGCTTTACGACACAATTGTGCCATGGTGTTGGAATATGTAATAAGTCTTCAAATGTTGGTTCATGAATATCTTCTAGACTCTTGACAATACGACATTGATCTTGTGATATAACCTTAATACCAAACTTTGGTCCACTATTCTTATGTGCATGGATGGAAATTCTTAAATGATGTGGGAAAATCAATTCAACCAAGTTAGAATAGGCGTCATTTCTCTTAATCATATTAAAAGCAATTTTAGCAACAACTTTCTTAAAACCTTTTCTTGAATAGTCTTTAAAGAATGGAAGTAATGATAAGTCTTCCAGCATGAATTTTTGAAAACCTCTATATAAACTTAACCTAGGGTGGCCTGGAATTCCAATCTCTTTTCTCAATGTTCCAGCGTCAGTATCACACCCTTTCATCAAAATCTGTCTAGAGAGATCTGACACTGATGAAATTTTAGAACCTGTATAATGTAAAATTTCAGTATCTTCAACCCAGCCTGGATCAAATTGTTCCGCAGCATGTCCACTGAAAAATAAATCATTCAAACCACAAAATCCAACCGAATCACAACCTGGAACTCTGCACCTTTCGTATAGCTCATGCAAACGATCAGTGTAATTATTAACAATGTCGTCATCAACTCCAATACAGTCAGAGAAGACATGCCCATCACTTACAATCCAAATTTTCATACCAGGAGGATATATTTCTGTAACATCTCTTGTGGCTTTCATTAATCTTTTTAATGCTAACTCTTCACCTTTATCTGGAACAATTCCAGAAACTTTGTTAACATTCGATGATTTACATGGAAAAGCAGGTAAGATACATTCAATTCTTAAATATCGATCGGTAAAATACTTAACACGCTCAACAAAATAATCTCTACCACATTTCTCCCATTCATCATCAATAATAGTGTTTTTTAAATTGGCAGCAAAAAAGTCAGCAAATATTTCATGATACGAAGCTTTCATTTCAAATTCATTATGAACTTTTTTTTCATGTCCAGATAACCTTGCCTGATCCAAGATATAAAAAATAAACCAATCGTTAAACTCATTTTCATTCTCAATGGATGTAATGCAGCCTCTGATTTGTGTCTCATCATCACGTCTATATTCCGAAATTTTCATCGGAACATTCAAATCCTCATTAAAGACCTTTGCATCATTTTGTGAAATGGTGAATTCTTCAATTCTATCAGTTTTAGAAGATATTTCACCTTCATTTGACTTTAAAATTTTTTTAACTACATCCCAATTATCAACAAATTTACAGTTTTGCTTTTCTTCGATACAAAAAATTTCATGAGTGTCAGGATTTCTTGTATATATAGCCAAAAATTTGGAAAATGTAGAAAGATCAGTATCGGTATTATGGTTAATCACAGCCCCAGAGTTGGGATGTGGTGGTTTAGATATAGCGTGTGTTTCAATAACAGGTGAGAGTTTTTCAGTGATGGTCATTGTTAATTTTAAATATTTTTGAAGATAAACAGATTTTAAAATATCCTTGTTTGTTCAATTTTAATTACCTATTAGAAGAGAATAGAAAATACAGTCAACCATTCAGAAATAAATCAATTATATGAAGTTCCTGACTAATTTATGACCCCTTTTATATTGATTTAGATCAATGAGAACTTTTCATTAAAGTGGAGTTAATAATATGTTCAATTGGGTGGATTATAGTGAGTTTAACATAGTTACCTGAAATATGAACCAACATATGGAAAAAAGAAGTCAGTTCAAACCTAATTGATATATTATCAACCACTGACCTATATTCAGTAAATATAACAGTAGAATAGGAAAATCAATACAGTCATAATTTCCGTTTCTGTTACTTCTATGTCGGTAATAATTAAGTTCACCGTTTATTCATTACACTCAATTCAAACCCCAACAATAATTATTTGATTCAATATTGAATTATATTTAAAATTATTGTCAATGAATAAACAGAGTTCTCTCCCTCATAGAACAATGAAGAATAGATCGGAATTTATTGGCAACTGCACTAATAAATTGTTAATTTTTGCTAACTGAACTGCAATTCTGAAATAAGGCTTGCAAATTTTTTAAAATTTCCATTATGCTGCAGTTATCTTGTCATAATCAACTAAGAAAGATAACTAGAAAATATTAACCCCAATGAATTTAATTTAATGAGTTATTAGTTGTAAAAATACGTCATTTATGTCAATTAAAAACTTTATGAGGTAATTTTAACTTAGAAAGGAAGTTTGATCGACTAAGAAAAATAACTCTAATTAAACCCCACTAAACTTTCTTTCTTTAATAAGCACTCTTGATTAGTATTGTATCTAGGTGACTCTAAATGTTTTCCATGAAAATCTAATAAATTCCAAAAAAAGGAAAATTATTTAAATGCCTGGTGGTAGGCAAATTAGAATACAATATACTAATTTTTAGGGACTCTTGGTGCCTGAGATTCTTGAAACAACTTTATTCACACGTCCCTTAAAAATGTACCATTATACAATGACATTAGTCAATGATTAAAATTACAAAACAACTTTACGTAATATTATTACCTATGGAATGAGTTGTTTAAACAAACCGTCGTTTTTCTTCCCTTTGTGATCTATAGGTAAAATTGATTGCTTTGTGTTAATGATATAGGTGGTGTATTGCCAGGGCACCCATCTTAAATATTGTTATCCGATTTAAATTCTCCAATATTGAAAAAAATTGTTTTACGTAATCCAATGAATGGTTAAGCGTCTCCATTTTTTTTATTATGAACTTCGGTTCCCGCAGTGATATCGCCGCATCATCTACCCAAATTGAGTTTATCGTAGTCTTTGAATGTATTCGATACTATGGAGAATATTTATGAGTAAACTTTACCCAAAGGGAAAAATGGGTATTAGTCACATTGGAACGTTTCCTTAAGTTTATATTGTTAAATTCTTCCAATTAGGAAATACGAACTATGAACTGCTTTTACTTTATAACCAGAAGACTCTTTTCGAACAGATATATTTACAGTTATTATTGGAATTATACTATAACTTAGAAATAAAAAAATTAGGTAGAGTGTAAATGACAAAAAGGAAACAAAATTAAAGCCATATTAATAATAAATAAAAACGAGGGGAGAATATGAAAGAAACAGATAGTAATATATAACAAAGGGTATGGTATGGTTTATTTTTTTCGTGTGTGTAAGTATAAAAGAAGGGTTGCTAAAGAATAACCAATTCTCTGTGTTTTTGGATTTCTAGTGTATCATTAATAATTAAAATAATTTTTAAAAAGAACACCTTAAAAACTAAGTGAAATGTTTTACTTAAATATGTCTACCGGCGCAGCTCTGACGTTACTTTTCTTATTTCTCATTACATTTATGGTAGTGAAAATTATCATTCCACCATTAAATTTTCCTAGAAATATTCCTACAATACCATTTTATGTTATTTTTCTTCCTATACTGTTAAAGATAGACCAGGTTGAGTTATTTGATCTGTACTTAAGAGAGCCCTTAGCTAGATATGGGGCTGTCAAGATCTTTTTCGGTTCCAGATGGAATATCTTGGTCTCAAGACCTGAGCTACTTGCACATATCTTCAAAGATGAAAACACTTTTGCTAAGAGTGGGAACCAAAAAAAGATCCCATATAGTGTCATTGCAGCCTACACTGGTGATAATATTATTAGTGCACATGGTGCTGTTTGGAAGAAATATAGGAGCATAATGACTACTGGACTACAGAATTTTGATGAAGAACCGTTCTCGAATAATGCTAAATTATTCTGTAAACTCATTGAAAAACATGCAACTTCAGACAATAGTGATTTTGACGAGACAATTTCCAAGTGCACTGATGTTCCTATGGGGCCACTAATACAAAGATTAGCCTTAGATAATATTTGTAAGGTAGTGCTTGGTTTTGATTTTGAAACACTAACGAAAGAACATGTACCATTACACCAACATTTAGTGAGAATCAAAAAACAGATCTTTAATCCATTTTTCTTGACATTTCCATTCTTTGATTTATTACCTATTCCTGCTAGAAAAAAAGGTTTCAAGGATGTTGAAGCTTTTCGCAAAGTTTTAGTAACTAGGGTTCAAGAGGAAATGATTAAGAATTATAAATTTGAACAAACAAATTTTGTTTCGAGTGACTTAATCAGAGCATACAAGGGTAATATCATTGACTACAAACAACTAAGTGACAATATTGTTATTTTATTAGTTGCTGGTCATGAAAACCCGCAACTTCTATTAACTACCTCATTATACTTGCTTGCAAAATATTGTGACACATGGCAAGAAAGAATTTGGAAGGAGACTGCGAATGTTTCTGATTATAATGAATTAAACGATTTACCATTATTGAATTCATTTATTTTCGAAGCGGTAAGACTTTACCCACCATTAAATACTATAATCAATAGAAAGACGACAAGAACTTGTAGGCTAGGTGCTGATATCACTATTCCAGAAGGTACGTATGTTGGATACAATAATTTTGGTACCACACACGACAAGAAAAGCTGGGGACCCACTGCTGATAATTTTGAACCTGAAAGATGGGGTGATGATATTGATTCGATTATGAAAATGTGGAGACGTTGTAAAAATAATTGTACATTGAGTTCATTTCATGGTGGGAGAAGAGCCTGTTTAGGTGAAAAGTTGGCATTGATTGAAGTTAGAGTTACTATCGTTGAAGTCTTGCGTAGTTTTAAAATGATACTATCACCAAATTGGGAAGAAAAACTGACACCGGGTGGACCGTTATGCCCAAACAATTTGAAACTATGTTTTGAGAAAAGGGAGACGTGCGAGGAACTTGTCAGTATCGACACAGATGGTGAAGTGACAGTAGTATAAAATTTGGTTTCTCTTTTGATTATTTTATTTTATTTATTTAGTTATATTTTATGAATAGCGTATATATATACTATAATTTCTTTTTAGATAATTGAGGTCATAATATTAGAAATTAAAACTTTTTTTTGTCGTTGGATTACATACATATATACAATCACAAAATTGTTATATCTTCTTTTTCAATAGTGGAAAATTTTGCAGCTTCGTCTAAACACCATAATGTTTGTTGCCAAAAATACTCAATGTTAATATTAACTCCAACCATTACCCCATCATTTTGTGTGTCATTTTCAACAGATTCTAGGACTATAGTTCTCCCAACATCAAGACTATCTAAATCCTTGATTACATCCAGTCTGAATCTCTTGTATTGAAACTGTATAACATCATTTGACTCCCAATCGTACAACTCTAACAAGGGAAACAATGTAATGGGGTCATGTACTGGGGGACCCATCTCGAAACCTTCCCTCTCATTATATGCTTTCTTGAAGAATTCAAAAAGCTGCCAAAACATCTTTCTAAAATTGTTTGTACCATCGTCTAGTACTGCCTGTCTGACTCGTTCCGTTGCGATTGCCATGTGTGTTAAATTCAGAGGGCACAATATGGTTTTATTTTGGATCTCTGGGTCTGTAAAAAAAGAAGACGAAGCATGTGGGTCTACCCATACGTTAAACTCTGCCGAGTTATTACCGTTTATATTACCAATTCCGTCGAAAGATCCACCCATTATGCTGATATATTTTAGTTTTGCCTTTAAGTGTGGGTATTCCCTTATAAAGGTGGCTATGCCCGTCAAGGAACCTGTTGAGACGAAGCTTAACTGCCCCTCAGCTTGCAACACCGCTGATTCGATTGCTTCGAGGTATGTCATATCTGTAGAAGACTCGACCGATGGTGTTGGAAGTAAATCTGTACCGTCGAGACCAGAATCCCCATGAATATCTGGAGCATAGTGTGGCTTGCGAATCCAAGGATGCATTGCACCTTGATATACTGGAATTTCATTAGCTTTTGCCATAGCAGTTAGGAGGGAACGAGCATTATAGTTTGTATTTTGTGGGGATGCATTACCATAACATGTAGATATCCCCTTAAGATCGAATGCTGGATGGCAACATGCCACGAGGATAGCAATAGCGTCGTCATGCCCAGGATCACAGTCCAGCCATATAGGTATTGTATTGATTGTCATATTTGAATTTCTTCTTATTGCTATTTTTATATAAAAATTATTAAACACTATTGTTTAAATGATCTGTCAAATTAGAGTTTTTGCTCCACCTTGCATTCATTTATGTGGCTTCCACCGCATGTAAACAAAATAATCGTAAAAAAGAAACAACTATTACGCAGAGAAAGGTTTCGCCCGAGACGAACGACTTTCCAATGGTGTTCAATATATATATATATATATGTGTGTGTAAAGGGGTACAAATACTATAATGTTAATTAAGATATTATACAGAGTGTGTAGGGTGATATATAAAGTGATGTGATAGTATGCTAGTAGAATGTTGTTGGAAGGGGTGGTAGCGCATCTATGGTAAGAAAATATCATTACCTTGTTCGATAGCCATCTTTGTGTGGTAGACGATATCGGTTGATTCCCATGGATAAGCGTACCATTTATCTGGGACAGTTTTTGCAGCAAAGTAACGGTTTTCATCATCCAATAAATCTTGAGGCAAATCAGCCTTCTTTGGCTTCATCTTGTCATGCAATACAAAGATACCAAAATTAGTCTTTTGTTCAGGGTTCTTATTGACATCAATACCCTTTGCCTTAGCTTGTTCCTCGGCGTCTTTTTCTAATTCACTCAAAGCGTAATGTAGAGTAGTTCTTGTATCGTCGACTTCATCAACAATTAATACATTCTTACCTACTAGATCAAGTTTACATTGTTTGTAATCGATCCATTGGGTTCTGGTGACCTTGACACCAACCTGTTCAGTCTCCGTACCCATACTGTTCAAATCTTCATACAGAGAAAGAATAATGGCGAAGATTCTTACTGTTGGCACACCAGGTTCCTTTAAGAAAGTTCTTAATATTCTGGCTGGAATGAACCCACCACCACCGATAGCGATAATTAAATCCGGCTTGAAGTTCTTGATCTTAGTTGCACTATATTGACATAGTTGATGCACGTTATTGTATGAAATATACTGTTTATCTTCTTCTGACATTTTTGACGAGTTAACCTATCTTTTATATGCGTAGATATAGATATAGATATATATATATATGATGTTGGATAAGCGGGATGCCTGAACTAACGAATTATACAAGAGAATAAGAGATATGTAAACCACCACTATAATTGAAAAAAAAATAAAGAAATAAAACACCAAATACTAAATTAAAAAGTGAAAAATTTATTCCTTCGATGGATAAATGGTAATACCAATGGATGTATATTTTGTTACATTTATATACTAAGACTCAGTGAGAAAACAACGATGAAAATTTTTTTCGTTGCTTGTTCAGAAAACTTTTTTCCGATGAGCAATTGTATTGTAATTTATTGTGATTTTTAATTTTTTTATAGTGAAATTGTTTGGTTTGCGATGAGATTATTTAATGCGCATTGCTTCGTTGAAAGTGAGAAAAAAGAAGTCATGCCGTTTCTTTTTTTGCGGTTGTGCGCACGTTTCTTGGCAAGAGTAAAACTAGGGTTTTGGTAGGGTTGAGTATTTATTACGCGTTAAAAAATTGAAAATAGTAGGGTTCAGATGCATTAATTTAGTCAGAATATATAGAAAATAGGGCTAGATAGGGCTGGGTAGGGTTGGTGTCTTATAGTGTAAAATGCGAAAAGTTTTTATTTTTTCACAGACGAAGCAGTTTGTATATAAACATCTGGAAAATAAGGAAAACAAACAAGAATTTTGTGCTTGAAGGGCTATTGTAGGGTAAAAGTGCTGGAATTATAGGAAAGCTAATGCGAATTGCACTATAACAAAAAATAATTCATAGAGATACATACAAGAGATATGGTAGGTTTAGATAAAGACGACATATCGTTGCCAAAGGCAACTGTACAAAAACTTATATCGGAGATTCTGGATGATGACTTAACATTCAACAAGGACGCACGGGAAATAATAATCAAGTCCGGTATAGAGTTTCTAATGATTTTATCCTCCATGTCGTCTGATATGGCAGAGAGCGATGCAAAGAAGACAATAGCACCGGAACATGTATTGAGTGCACTAAAAGAACTAGAATACGATTCGTTCATATCGTACCTCGAGAAGATATTGGTCGAGTTTAAAGGTACGCAGAAAATCAGAGAGAGAAGAGATTCAAAGTTTAAGAACTCTGGACTATCGGAGGAGGAATTGCTACGACAACAAGAGGAATTGTTCAGAAAATCAAGATCAAGGCTAAATCAGAGCAGTACACCTGGAAATGCAGATTTACCTAAAATAGAAGAAGAATAGATGTTACTCAGTTTTATTAGTCATATACATACATACATACATACATACATACATACGCACTCTCATATATAAAATGGAATACTAATGTAGTAAACTCTTTTCTATTTTATTCTTATATTTTAATAACCACATCATATATTATTTAAATTATATATGTAAACTATGAATTTTACTGATTCATTTATTAATTCTTATATTATTTTATTTTGTTTATGTATTTATTTATTTATTCATTCATTTATGTATACAATACCTATTTCTTCTGAGATACAAACTCTAAAATAACTTGTAAAGAATGTCTTTTTTCCTCATCCATAGAATTTATAATTTGATGGTATTTGTCACCATTTTGAGTTTGAATCTGTGTGAAAAAGGCATGAACCTCTTCAAACACGTTAATATTATCCAACTCAGTCTCCTTAAAGTCATCCTCAAAGTCTTCGAAATAATCATCCTCATCGTCTGGATTATAGTCCTCATCACCATTCATGCCGAGACCAGCAACACCTAAATCGTCACCTTTGCTCATAGCATCACGCTTTCTGATAGCACCAGGTAATTGTTCAACTAACATGACTAATTTATTAGACAGCTGGTTGACGAATCCATTCATACAACTTGGCAACTCCCCTAGTTTGAAAATAGATAATATACCCATCACTTGCAACTTAATAGCAAACACACTAGAGAATTTACAATCAAACCATTTAGTCATAATGTTCAATGTCATACCTTCTACTTCACAAATTTGTAAAGTCTCAATAGGTTTAATAAATAAATTAGCCATAAACAATTTAACAATCTCTTTACCGTCTAACTCCAACTCCTCGTTACAGGAAACCTTCAAACATTCTCCAAATAGCGGAATATCCTTCATGGACAAACTGTACATTTGTAAAAGATTGAATACGTTCTCAATATCATAATCAACATCACTATTTAATTTAGCCGCCAATATTTGCATAAATGGCTCCACAAATGTTTGGTCCGCAGGGAACCCAAACAATACAACACTCTCAAAGAATACATTATAACATTCAAAGTAATCCATAGCATATGTTTGGAATGAATCAAGCACATCATGGAAAAGTTCCCAAATCTCAGGAGTGAAATGCTGGTATAATGTCTTTGAAGATAATGCTAGCGCATCCATCAAATCAACAATTTCTGTAATAATGGAAATCTGGGCATGATGCACTACAAACTTACAAACAGGTAAAAATTCATCAATCAAAGAAACTTTATTCATCGACATGACCATAGTTGTCATCGTTTGCAATAGAGAACTGGCTTGTATCTCTTGGTCTTGGTCACCCGTGGCATACGCACCACTGGAGCTCGAATTTTCAACCATTGATTGGCCTAATCTTAAGAATTGTTCAACCAAGTTACGCGCTAGATCTTTACCAAATGGCGTCAATTCATCGGCAAACCTTTCTACAAATGCTTCCATAACTTCTGCAAGGATGTCAATTTCAAAATCTTTTGAAAGCTTTAATAATTTCTCCATGATACCTGGAACTTGCGCAGAAATGTGCGAATGAATATTGGTGTTAGAAATAACCAAAGTTTTCAAAGCATCAGCGGCCTCAATCTGTATAGGTAAGATATCGCTGTTAATTAAATTATTATAAGTTAATTCATATAATTTCGATAAGGTATCCATGTCCTTGAATTCACTTTGATAATTAGCAATGGTCTCTAAAGCTCTGGCAACTAAAAATGGATATTTCTCTTGTGATAACAAGTTAATAATGAAATGGCTAAATATACCTTCAAGATCATTTGCAGATGTCTCAAAGAATGAAAATAGTGAAGATATGGTTCTCATGGCACCTTCTTGTTTATAAGCCCAGTTAATATCGTTCGCGTTCTGAGCAAAATTATTAAAGATTTCGTTAACAAATGGGATAACAGTGTTTAATTGTTCAGGGCGCTTATGGCCAACAACAAATATGAAATCAGTAGAAGCAACGTCTGCAGTGGAACCTTCCTTATTGAAATCAAAGTAACGTCTTGTGTATTCTTCTGGATCCGTATCCAATAATTCAACACTTTGTTCGTTAGCACATAAACATGTAAACATTAAATTTTGAATAATAGAGCCCAAATGTGGTTCAATTAAAATATACAACGAATCAGTAATCAAACATTTTTCCAAAAATTGAATCAAGTGGTAAAGTGCAGAATCACTTAACCAAAATGATCCTTCACTCCAAGATTGAATAATGCTGAAATATTGCTGAATTATCGTTGGTGCTAAGTTAGTGAAAACATAATTTATGAACTCCTCGGTAATATTTTTAGTGGATTTCGAATATCTGTGAATAAATCTGTTTAAGTTACCAAATCCCCACTTACTGACTTTAACTCTCTTATCTAGAGATCTATCCATTGGATCTAGTTCCATAACCTCTTTTGGTAATGGCTTAGCACATATAAAAAGATGCAATTGAATCCAGGAATTTAATTTTTCAACATCATTAAAATATTGTGGAAAGTTATTCAAGCATGCAAACTTAAATGACTTCAAGATTAAATACAACAATTCACTGGACTTATAATCAGTCTCATTAACTAATTGGGATAAGATACCTTCAACAATAGGAAAAATGTGACTGATAAACGAATCAATCGCTTCTCTTTGACCACACATATCATATCTATGGACTTTACACATTTCAAAGAGTAATAATAAACCAGCATATGTGTACTCTTGTTTACCACTATTTAATAATTCCATAATTACATTTGTTAAATCCCAACTTTTAGACCTGGTTAAGATTATATGGATAGATTCAGTTAAATGTGGTCTGATATGACTATTTTCACAATTATGGACAATAATTTGAACGATATTATCCTTGATAATTTGTTGCTCTTCAGCTTTAATATCGTCATCCTTTAAATGATCACTTTCTTTAGAGTCCATCGAAACCCATGATCTTTGAATCTTATTCTTGAAGTAAATAGCTGCTGACATACGGATATTTAATGGTAATTCTTCATTAGCTACAACCTTCAGTAAAAATGCACTAAACCCAGATTCCTTTTGGATTTCAAATAATTGCATTTCAGCATTTTTGATAACTTTTGCATCTGCAACCATTGTTTGCTCGATGCATGTTAGGATAGCCTGCTCATTCAACATCTTGCGCTGGTTTGGTTGGTGTTAAAAGATATTGATCTTGATTAGTTAAGTCTAATGAATAGATAATAACAACACACAGTATATGCACTTTAAATTCTTTTTACTAAGCAAAAATAATTTGGTTGGTTCATCCAACTTAGTGAGCATTGCAATATTCCAAAACGAGCCCGTTTAGGATTGGCCATATCGTAATGGTTTCGCACTAAAATTTTTTTTTTTTGAAAAATTTGAAAACATACACGATAAAACTCGTATTTGGTGATATTAATTATGGTTGTATCAATAACCAAAGAGGTTAATATTATAAACTACCAGCTCACAAATACAGTTCTTACAGCTAGTGATGAACTTTAGCCAAAAGTATATTTTCAATTTTAAATTATCATCCAAATTGACGTGATATTAAAACTATTATGCGTCTTAAATTAATCACATACCTGACCTATATTTTCGGACTAGCGATAAGTCTACTGCCATCATACATTCATCCAGATGAACATTTCCAAAGCTTAGAAATACTAGCATCACAGTTAATGAATGTAAAATGTACTATTCCATGGGAATTTGAACTAGAAAACTGTGCGAGAAGTTTTGCTCCATTAGAGATATTTTATGGCCCTATATTTTATTTATTGTCACATATCTTTAAAATACGAAATCCGATAATAATCCTCTGTGCTGTTAGATTACAGAATTACCTATTGTATACCGCCGTATTGAAATTTTCATTACAATGGTTAGTTCCACAACCTACAATCAACCGTTCAAATGTCAAATTATATATTACAATGTCATATATCACCGTGTGTTTTCAAAGCCATAGTTTTTCAAATTCGATTGAAACTATAGTATTATTATTACTACTTTCATTATTCCAAATACAATTGGTAGAAACAGATAAGTTCAATTACTTAAATTCAGCCGTCCAAGGGTTTTTGATATCGTTTGGTATCTTTAATAGAATGACATTTCCAGCATTTATATTTCTCCCATCTCTAAAGGTATTTTTTGTATCTTATGTTAAACATTGGAAAGCATTTATACTTCTCATATGCTCCTTTGTATTAACATCGACGGTATTAACCATAATAGACACGCATATATACAGTTCACCAGAAATTGTTATAGCACCCTTAAATAACCTACTTTATAACCTAGATGTATCGAATTTAGGTCAACACGGATTGCACCCTAGGTACACTCATTTACTTATCAATATACCCTTATTAATTGGCCCTGGAATTCTTTTTCTATTACCAAAAAATAGATTGACACTATCAGCAATTCACATGACACTACCAATCCTGTCTATTATTTCAGCGCTATCCATCTTGTCAGTATTTCCACATCAAGAACTTCGGTTTCTTATTCCATTATTACCACTTCTGTGTATGTCATTTACTCAATATAAATCCAAAATCACAATGAAGGCATGTATGATTTTCAATATAGTTATGAGTATTTCAATGGGTGCATTTCATCAAAGTGGTATTATTAAAGCCATAACAGACACTGAGCTATACAAAACTGACTCTGTTGGAATACATATTTGGTGGAAAACATATTCCCCACCGACATGGATGTATATGAATACGAACTTAAGTATATCTACTACGAATTTTATTAATGGCATAGAGAGAGTAGATAACGTAAATTTCAGTATTTTGGATAACTATGTGATCGATTTGAAGGGATCAGATGTTGAATTATTGAATTTTACCATCCAAGGGTTTTTAAAGAGTAATTTAACTCATCTACAGATCATTTCCCCAGACTCAGTCAAACAGAAGTTACTAGCATTGGTGCGAGCTGAAGGACATTCCTTTAGTTTGATCGAGAAGTACCACACAAACTTGCACCTGGATTTAGATCATTTTGAATTTTCTGATTTATCAACTTTCAAACCGGGCTTATCTATTATGGAAGTACTTAAAAACAATTCGTGATTTTTCTCTCCTAATATCAGACATTTAATTATATAAAATTCTTTGAAAATATTACAAAAGTATATTTATGATTAAATTAATTAATTAATTTTATTTAAGACTAATCATTTATAGAAATCAAATTTATCAACATCACTATCTGTCTTAACTTGTGCGGCATAAGCTTCTTCTAAATCACTTTGTAAAATAACATATCTATTCTTCCTTACAGCACGCAAACCAGCTTCTTGCATTATAGCTGCAATGACAGCACCAGATAGTGAATCATTACGGATAATCAATGAATCTAAATCTGCTTCCGGTGCCAACGACATCTTTCCAGCGATTGTGCTAAAGATAAGACGACGTTCACGTCTATCACGTAATGATGGAAATTCAATTTTTCTATCTAATCTACCTGGTCTTAATAAAGCTGGATCTAATGTATCGGCTCTATTTGTTGCCATAATGACTTTAACGTTTGTTGATTGATCAAAACCATCCATCTGCGTTAACAATTCTATTAAAATACGCTGCACTTCACGGTCTGAACCTGTTTGTGCATCGAAACGTTTGGTGGCAATGGAGTCCACTTCATCAATAAAAATGATAGATGGAGCATTTTCTCTAGCTAATCTAAAGACATCACGAACCATTCTTGGACCTTCACCTAAATATTTATGGACAAATTCAGAACCATTGACTCTGATAAATGATGCCTTTGTACTATTTGCAACAGCCTTGACAAGCATTGTCTTACCAGTACCTGGTGGACCATATAATAAGACACCTCTTGGGGGATCAATACCAATTTGCTCATATAAATCTGCTTGAACTAAAGGTAATTCAACAGCTTCCCTAATTTCTTGTTTTTGCATATCTAGACCACCAACATCTGCATATGTTACGTCGGGTTTTTCATTTTCTCCCATGACGGATATACTCGAATCAGAATCAGGTGGTAATATATCAACTAATGCATTTGAATGACGGTGTAAAGCAACTGACATAGACGGTTTTAATAGTTCACGATCCAATGTTGATAAAATCCTGACAACATAACTCATACCAGTAGTACTTGAAACAATACCCGTATTTTGATCAATTGGTTCTAAGAATTGGCCAATAACTAAAGGAACTGATTGAATTCTTTTGACTTCTTCTTGTGCTCTTATTAATTCTCTTCTTAAGTGGCGTTGCTCATCTTTAATATAATCTTCTTGTAAGGTTAACAATTCATATTCTCTTTCTAACTTCTTTAATTTTAAATATATATCAGTGCTATTATTTGGGGATACAGCATTGCTGTTGCTATTTAATTCAGCCAACAATGCACCATATGACTTAATTGCTGGTTTCTCTTCTACTACAGTTTCAACAGATGGTGTAATACCTAACTCTTCCATTATTAATATTTTTTGGTGTTGCACTTAATTTGATTTATTGCTTCTTTCTTATATTGAATTATCTGAATGTCGGAAACAATTAAACAATAAAATAAAATAAATTCTTCGATAGTTGATATAGTCCTTCTTTGGTATACACTAGCTAGACCTGCCTGGTTAAAATAATAATTTGCAGTATCTGCTTCGTTACTTAGTATCACTTTTAAGGTTAGTTGAAGTTTGCCACCGGAGGATTGAATTTCTGGGATTTCTTTGGCCCTTTGTACAAAGCACAAATATTTATCATTTTACACGAACATACATATGAACAAAGGAAGAAGAGAGAGTGTAGTTTAATATTAATAAAGAAAACAAGTGCAGTTAATTATATTTTTGATACTGTTTAGTCATTGTTAGAGCTTTGTCTTTATTCATCCTTAATTACTCAGAATGCATACTATGACCCCATCAATGTTATTTTTTTATATTTGTATTTAGACAAATCGGTCAAGATGTCTACAATCTATTAATGATAGAGTTTGTAATGTTATATACAAGATGATATAAATGCACCAAACACAAATACTGACGCTGAATATAGATAAAATTCCCAATTTAAAAATGTTACTTGTGAGTTCATTTTAGAAAAACTAATTCCGCGGAGTTTCTTGATCAACCTCTTGATTGGTATGATAAGACTTGCAATATATGATTCATTTTTCGTTTCTACAACAGTACTGATATGTTGTGGTTCATTTGCACTCTCAATTGAAACTACTGGTGTATCCGCAGTTTGTATACTGTTATATGAACCACCAGGGTTTTCTTCCAATGATAGAATAGTCTCCTCTTGCTGATTTAATTGAGAGAGTAGTTCAAATTTCAATTCTTGTTCCTCCGAATATTTCTCTAATGCAGTTTTAACCTTATCTTCGAATGACCTTGTTAATCTTCTTCTCTTCCATGGTTCCAATAACAATTGGAAAACAAGAAATAACAGTATATTCATGCCCATTAATAGAAACGTACCCCATGTGGATGTTCTTCTAATCTTATCGGACCAAATCTGTTCTTCATGGTACCTTGTTAAAATAGCCCTATACAAATTATCACTCAGCATGTCCTCGTTCCTTTCTACTTCAACGACTTTTATCTTCAATTCTTGTTCATTCTGAGAATTGATAGTATCGTCCTTATACAATTCTGTAAACCGTTGTAAATCATCTGGAGTCCAAAAACTTTTCCGTTGTAATAATTCATTGACCTCTTTCTGTGACCGAGTTCTCAACTCAATAGCCTTAGCATATTTCTCCTTATAGGAGTTAACTTCCTGTTTTGCTCCACGTAATTGCTTTTCCATTACATTGATAGAATTCCTCAATTCTTGAATGCTTGAATATCCTGTTACATCATTAAGTGCTCTTGTTGCAGTGAAGATTGTTTCTTGTAATGAATCCAAATAAAATTCAAATCTTCGTTTCCATTTCTTCCTATGTAGTTCTCTCTCAGAGGGCAAACCTTCAATTTTTACACTTGTCTGGGCATCTTTATTATAATTGAGTCGAGAGTCTATCCCTTCTTTTTCTTGTTCAGCTATTTTCTGATTTGCTTCATTGATTGATTTCTTCATGATATTTAAATGAACCGAAGCCTCAGCAGTGTATTTGTTCATCAGTGAACGTACTTCGCTGTACTTCATCTTGAATTGATTCCATTGAGGTTCGACAGTTTCTTTTATTATGGATTTGATATCTTTCTTTGAATTATTCTTTTGACACAGCAGTCTGCTATGACTAAGAGATCTAATTGACATTATGTAGTTTGATTCCACTAAAGAAGCAGGTTTAATTGCGGGCTGAAATAGTACTGGTCGTATTTTTGAACCGATTAAGAGCGATGAACGACCTGCTATCATGATGGTATTGTAAATGCGCTTGAGTCTTGCGAATCTGATATTATATTTTATTATGATATATTCTAATTATGCGTGCACAATTGACTCCATCACTAGCAGTACCTCTCTATCTTTTAACTTTCTGTAATGCAGATTAAACCCTTTCAATGCACCATTCGTTATCAACGAGAACAGACGAAAACGATAGGAATGATTATGAATGTTCGGAACGCCGTTATTTATTTCACCGTTAAACGGAATTGCTTATTGGTTTAAATAACAAAGCTGTAAAAATATCCACTACCAACATGTTTCTCTATATAGATGCATATATGTAATAACTTAAGATTCGAATATGACTTCGCGAATGCTAGTATAGTATATATAGTACACATTTGGCATTGATGTGGTAAGGGCAAATACTCTCAATCAAAAATTCCCATTCAACATCACCAGCAAGAAAGTTTCTTATTATACTACTATATTTAATTCAAATAACTAACTACACAGTGGCAGATATGTTTCTTGTACACATCATATTGTGTAAATCTAAAATCCTCTGACATCTATTCCACAATATCTTTTCTTTCAATAATCAACTACTTCATTAGTTTTTCAGCATCTTTTCCATCCAAGAACTAAATTCATTTGTTTGTCCGGCAAGAAGAAAAAAATATTGATGAAAAAATTTTCAATGGCCTTCAACTCATCTCATCGCAACATAGTCCATTAAATTAAACAGAAGACCTATTGAAATACCTTATATCTACTTTATATATATACTCAAAAGCATAAATAATCATGGTTGCACCTACTGCTATAAAAAAAAGTGTAGAATCTACTACATCTAAAGGTCCTGTACCAAGCAAAATTATTGGGATCGATAATACTCAAAACATAGATGACGATGACGATGACGATGATATCTTAATCGATCAGGATGATGTGCCCCAGCAACCACTAACATTAGATAATTCAAATAATGAAGATGAAATAAAGAAAACAAAGGAGGCCAGGGGTGTCGTTCTAGATGAACAAGGAAAACCACGGTTTGGTGCTGCCAATAAATCTACTGAAACTAAAGTTAAATTAGAAAGTAGAAAAATTGCAGTTCCGCCACACAGAATGACTCCATTAAGGAATAACTGGACAAAAATTTACCCACCATTAGTTGAACATTTGAAACTACAAGTCAGAATGAATTTAAAGACAAAATCTGTTGAATTAAGAACACACCCAAAGCACACTACTGACCCTGGTGCGTTACAAAAAGGTGCTGATTTCATCAAAGCTTTTACTCTAGGTTTTGATTTAGATGATTCTATTGCTTTGTTAAGATTGGATGATCTATATATTGAAACTTTTGAAATTAAGGATGTTAAAACCTTGACTGGTGACCATTTATCAAGAGCCATTGGTCGTATAGCTGGTAAAGATGGTAAGACTAAATTTGCTATTGAAAATGCCACCAGAACTAGAATTGTCTTAGCTGATACTAAGATTCATATTCTAGGTGGTTTCACTCATATCAGAATGGCAAGAGAATCTGTTGTCAGTTTAATCCTAGGGTCTCCACCAGGTAAAGTTTATGGTAATTTACGTACAGTTGCATCTAGATTAAAGGAACGTTATTAGAGAAATAGCACTACTGAACGTTTTTATGTAAACGCATAGTTAGGAATGACGATGAGGATGAGAAAAAATGGTGAAAGTATACTACACACACATACATATATAACTTTAAACATCATTTATGTATACTACTTAAATTAATCAAAGATTGTTAATTTTATTCATATCATTATTTAAAGTTATTTTGTTTTTGTTGTTACACCAAAATGTATATAAGCAATATTACATAATAATAGGTTTAGAAAGTAATCCACTTCCTTTAAAATTAGTTAATGCCCTATATTTCATATCAATAGCTTGTAATGCACGCCAGGCATCTTCTATGTGCTTTGGCCTCAATGGGTTAACTACATTATCAGGACCATCAAATAGTCTTTTTTTCCTCTTTAAAGTAGTAACTTGAAATTTTAAATTCTTGGTAGATTGTTTTATCTTTGCCTTTTGGCTTTGTAATATCTGTTCTCTCTTTTTGATCTTCAAAGCAGTTTCTGTTATCGAACACACAATTTCGAAAGTCAAGAAACCCAATATATCAATAACATCATCATGTGGTTTCCCATCAGTTAATTGTGAAATACCAGACCAATCTTTGAACCTCTTATTCTTTCTGAAGGTAAAACTTGCTTGCCTACAATCAGACCAATGTACATATTCTTCTTTAGTCATATTTCTGGTTCTATCATCTGCCATTTTCAGCCTCTTTAGGGTTGCAATATTGGCTTCTCTTTCATCCTCATCTAAATCATTTTCATCTTCATTATTCTCTAACGGTTGTTCATTAAACATGAACTGCAATTCCCAAGGTAATTTAATTTGTGATTTTTTAACTTTCATAACATTTCCGCCATCTTTGTCATCCTTCTCCGCACCCGTTCCCCCACCTTTCTTTAAATCATCATCATCACCCCCTGCCCCTCCAGTTCCAGAGGCTGCACCAGTAGCACCGGCTCCAGCATCTTGGTCCTTTGCATTCTTACGCAAATCTTTCCAAGATAAATAGGTTCTCAAACGATTAACTTTAGCTTTATCATGCCTCATTAAAAAGATGACATCTTCAGGTAATATACTCTTACTTCCCCTTGAGTGAGCAGTCATATTTGCTTGTAATAGAATTTCTATGACTTGACCCCTCACGATATCTTCGATTAATGACGTTGTTTCAATTGGTGGATCATTTGTTTCACCTGAAACAAACATCATTTGCTGGATCTCAACCCTGTATTTATGTTTATTCATTGTTAGTTATTTACCTCAACTTATTTGTGACTGTGAGAATAAACAATCTCAATTATATGCTAGTTAGAATTACTTTTGAACCTTTATGTTCATATCATATGTTCATATACCTTGTACCTTGTACGTATTTTATCTTTAATTCCTTTGATATTCGGAATTCCTTAACAAAAAATCAAAAACAAAAAAAATACAGCCTTAATAAACAAAGCATTCATCTAAAAACCAAACAAGCTGATAAAAAACAGGCAGACAGTCGTATTTTCAATCAGCATACGATTATTTGTGCCTTAATAATAATTCAATAATTGTTATTGCCAACTAAACTCATTATTTACTAGACTAGTGATAATATTAATATAATTTGGATATCAGATTCCGTTATTTGTAGAAATGTATAATTACTCCGACACTCCTTTTATGTATAATTATAAAGAGTGTAATATAAACTTGATATTAGAAGTTAATATTCTTTCCAAATATTTGGACCTTTATATATGGATTTAGTTGTGTATTGAATCCTTGTAATTTTGAATTATTTCACTATATCCACCTATTGTTATTCAATATTCTTTGGGAACATGCAGGAAATGTTCTTGTCTTCATTGTCTCAGTATCATAACCTCTAGCATTTTGAATGAAAATTAGGATTCCCTTCTTTGATTAGAGTTAGAAAATATATCAGACCCATCAAATTAGGAATTTTGCTGAGATGGAGATTATATGGTGCTATGAATATTGCTGAGACGGAGATTATATGGTACTATGAATATAATATGGGTGGTTTATAGGATATCAAGTTTAATACGAAGGTTGCTAACAACCACGAACGCGATTGAACACGAAACACGAAAATAAAACAATAGCATATAGAAAGTTATGAACGACACGAGTGTTCATATAAGGAAATCAATGTTTGACTACAAACAATTAACTTATAATGGTCACAGATGATAGTCAACGAGAATAGAATAACTTATCGACGATGTGAAAAATTTTCACACCTTACTTCACTTCCCAGAGACGTATAAATAGACCAATACTTCAAGTATACAATCTGATTGATATTGATTCTTAATTAATTTATTTATTTATTTATTTTACATAATTATTATTTTATAATAAACCGAACTTTTATACAAAGATTACAAGTAG